>CAUYRH010163103.1:0-25693 GCA_963574655.1 Perodicticus potto | reverse complement strand
TGGCAGAGACTTTAGAATTATTAGACCAGAAATTATGTTTACTGTAGCCCAATTCATAATTGCTAACTCATGGAAGAAGCCCAAGTGCCCATTGACCCACGAATGGATTAATAAATTGTGGTACATGTATACCATGGAATATTATGCACCCTTAAAGAAAGATGGAAACTTTACCTCTTTCATGTTTACATGGATGGAGCTGGAACATATTCTACTTAGCAAAGTATCTCAAGAATGGAAGAAAAAGTATCCAATGTACTCAGCCCTACTATGAAGCTAATTTATAAGTTTCATATGAAGGCTATAACCCAACTATAGCACAAGAATATGGGGAAAGGGGCAAGGGAGGGAAAGGGAGGGGGAAGGTTGGGGTGGAAGAAGGGTAATTGGTGGGGCCACACCTATGGTGCATCTTAGAAGGGTACAGGCAAAACTTACTAAATGCAGAATACAATTGTCTTCATACAATAACATGAAAATGCCCTGAAGGCTCTGTTAAGCAGTTTGATGAAAATATTTCAGATTGTATATGAAGCCAGCACATTGTACCCCTTAATTGCACTAATGTACGCAGCTATGATTTAATTTTAAAAAAAGGAAGAACAAAAAAAAAAGGAAAAAAATAAATAAAAATAAAAAATAAAAGAAATAAAACCACTATGATTACAAACATACCTTGTTTCATTGCACTTGGCTTTATTGCATTTCCAGATATTGCATTTTTTTTATAATTAAAGGTTTGAGGCAACCCTGCATCGGGCAAGTCTACTGGCACCATTTTTCCAATAGCATGTGCTCACTTCATGTCTCTGTGTCCCATTTTGGTAATTCTCGAAATATTTCAAACTTTTCTGTTACTGTTACATTTGTAATGGTGCTCTGTGATCAGTGGCCTTTGTTTTGAACACCATGAACCATCTGACAGAAGATGGTGAACTTAATGGATGAATGCTGTGTGTGATCTGCCTGCCATGCACTGCTCAACCAACTGGCCATTTCTACTCCCCCTCCCTTCCCTTAGGTCTCCCTATTCACTAGGACACAATGGTATTGAAATTAGGCCAGCTGATAACCATAAAATGGCCTCCAAGTGTTCAAATGAAAGAAGAGGTGCTTTAAATTGAAAGCTAGAACTGATCAAGTTTAGTGTGAAAGGCATGGCAAAAGCCTAGATAGACCAAAATGGAGGCCTCTTGCACCAGTTAGCCAAGTTGTGAATGCAAAGAAAAAGTTCTTAAAATTAAAAGTTCTTCCCCATTGAACACACACATATATGATAAGAAAGCCTAACAGTCTTACTATTGATGTGAAGACAGTTTTAGCTGTGTTGGTAGATCAAACCAGCCACAACATTTCCTCACCAAAATCTAATCTAGAGAAAAGCCCAAACTCTCTTCAATTCTCTGAAGGTTGAGAGAGGTGAAGAAAATGAAAAAGAAAATTTGAAATTAGAAGTTGGTTCAAGAGGCTACATCCCGAATATAATAAAAGTGCAAGGTGAGGCAGCAAGTGATAATGTAGGAGATGAGGCAGATTATCCAGAAGATCTAGCTAAGATGGTTGATGGAGATGTCGACACTAAACAATAGGTTTTCAATGTAGATGAAACTGCTTTATATATTGGAAGAAAAAGTCATCTGGAACTTTGACAGCTAGAGAAGAGAAGAGAATGCCTGGCTCCAAAGCTTCAAAGAACAGGCTGACTCTCTCTCAGTAGAGGCTAATGCAGCTGGGGACTTTAGGCCAGTGGTTCTCAACCTTTCTAATGCCACAACCTTTTAACAAGGTTCCTGTGAGTCATGACCCACAGGTTGAGAACTGCTGCTTTAGGCTGAAGCCAACGTTCATTTACCATCCTGAACATCCTAGAGGACTTGAGATTTATGTTAAATCTACTCTGCCTGTGCTCTGTAATGGAAACAACAAAGCCTGGATGATAGCCCATCTGTTTACAGCATGGTTTCCACAATGTTTTAAGCCCAGTATTTCTGACTTGCTCAGAAAATATATATATATATCTTTAAAAATGTTCCAGATCACAGATGATGCACCAAGTCCTTCAAGAGTTGTAATGAAGTTGTACAAAGTGATTAATGCTATTTCTCAGCTTGTTAACATCCATTCTACAGCCATGGATCAGGAGTAATTTTAACTTTCAAGTCTTACTTCTTAACAAAATATATTTTATTTCCAGTCCAACATTTAAAGAGGTTAGAAATATCACTGACTTGTTCATAACAAGAAAAAAGCTGAACAACCTGAAAATCATCATCTCTTGTCAGCTGCCAGTAGATAAGGATTCCTCTAGTGCAGTGATTTTTAATCGGTGTGCTGTGAGAGGATCTTAGGTGTGCCATGAAAATTTTTAAATATCATTAATTATTTTCAAAAGAAGTTCAAAGCACAGTAAGTATATTCTCTTTCTTTGCTCTTTTTTTTAATCAACTGAATTTAAGTGTGCCATTGAAGTTTACTATAGGTTCAAGTGTGCATGAGATTAAAAAGATTAAAAAACATTGCTCTAGTAGGTCTAGGCAGGGTAAACTGAAAACCTTCTGGAAAGGGTTCACCATTCTAGATGCCATTGAGAACATTTGTGATACAGGAGGTGTCAAAATAGCAACATTAACAGGTATTTGGAAGAAGCTGATTGCAACCCTCATGGATGAGGGCAAGGGGTTCAAAACTTCAATGGAGGAGGTAACTGCATTATGTTAGAAAGAGCAAGAGACCTAGAATTAGAAGTGGAGCCTGAAGATGTGACTGAATTGCTGCCATCTCATGATAAAACTTGAACAGGTGAGGAGCTACTTCTTATGGGTGAGCACAGAAAGGGGTTTCTTCAGATGCAATCTATTTCTAGTGACGAAGCTGTGAACATTGTTGAAATGACAACAAAGGATTTAGAATATTACTTCAATGTAGTTGAGAAAGCAGTAGCAGAAGACTGACTCCAGTTATGAAAATTTTTCCAGGAATAAAATCCAACCAAACAGCATTGCATGCTACAGGGAAATCTTTGGTGAAAGGAAGAGTCGAGCAATGTAGCACTTTACTGTTGTCCCATTTTAAGAAATTTCTACAGCTATCTCAATTTTTAGCAGACACCACCCTGATCAGTCACTAGCCATCAACATCGAGGGAAGACCCTCCAGTTACAAAAAGATAACTCACTAAAATCTCACATCATGGCCAGACACAGTGGCTCACACCTGTAATCCTGGGAGGCAAAGGCAGGTGGATTGCTTGAGTTCAAGAGTTTGAGACCAGCCTGAGCAAGAGTGAGACTCTGTCTCTACTAAAAATATAGAAGAAACCAGACAGGCATTATGGCAGGTGCCTGTGGTCCCAGTTCCTTGGGAGGTGGAGGCAAGAGGACTGCTTAAACCTAACAGGAAGCTGAGGCAGAAGGGGGCTGAGGCAGGAGGATGGCTGAAGCCCAGGGTTTCAGGTTGCAGTGAACTATGATGATGCCATTGTATACTAGGGTGACAGAGTGAGACTCTGCTGGTGAGACTGTTTAATCGTCAACCACTTTAAAAGTTTCAACAGTATCTTACAAAGCAGTGGTTCTCAACCTTCCTAATGCCGCAGCCCTTTAATACAGTTCCTGTGGGTCGTGACCCACAGGTTGAGATCTGCTGTAAAGTTGAACATGTATCCAATTTATAAAACCCAGCAATTCCACACATAGATATTTACCTAAGAGTAATGAAAATATTTGTCTACAGAAATACAAAATGTTTATTAGTCCATCATTTATAATAGCTAAAAACTGGAAGCAATAAAAATGTTCATCAATGGGTAAATAAACAAATCATGGTGGTTTTGAATATTCATACAATAGAATACTATTCAACTGTTAAAAAAAAAAACTTACTGACACAAACAAGAATGCATTCCAAAAACATCACAACAAATCAAGGAAGCTATGTTCAAAAACAAAATACAGTATGATCTCTATTACTACATATTCTATATAATGTATAATCTATATTACTATATTCATGTGTAGAACAAGAAAAACTAATCTATGGAAAAAGAAATCAGAAAATTGAGTGGCATGAGTGAGCAGGAGGAAACTTTCTGAAATGATAGAAATTTGTTTTATCTTATAATTATGGTAGTTACAAAGGTACACATATTTATCAAAACTCATCCAAGTATACTCACAAGACCTATGTATTTTAATTTATGTAAATTTTAACCTTAAAAAAATTAAAAACACAGAAACTGATATGCCTTTAGAGACTCGCAACATTATTCTCCTTCCAAAAATACCCTTTTTCATCCCTTTCCCCAAAACCAACAAGTCCATCTAGTCCCTCCAGAAAGTATTCCCCCCTTGGAAAGTATCTCCCCATGGTTCTGGTTTTCCTGGTGTTCCATACTCTCTGAAGTGTTAAATATGTCTTAACTTTATCTCCCCTAACAGAAGGCAAGTTTCATGAAGGCAGGGATTGCACATGGTTCTTTCTTTGGTACAACCATGCCAAAGAGACCAGCCTGAGCAAATGACAATGTACAAATGACAATGTTAGGAGCACGGAGGACATGTGATCTAATTTATTTCAACACTGGTCAAGGTCCTTCCCTGGGCAAGGCACTGTGCTACGTGTTGCGGGAAACTCTCAAATGGGTGAAACACTGAACTGGCCCTTGAGGCAAATGCTCCAATGGATGAGATAGGCAGGCACCCAAGTCATCATGATCCAAGGAAAGCTGCAAAAAAGTCAAAAGTATCCCAGAAGAATTGAGGACAGAAAATCACTTCCAACTTGGGAAATCTGGAAGTTCCTGCCAAAGAAGTTTTAGTTCAAGGGCAGTGCCTGTGGCTCAAAGGGGTAGGGCACTGACCCCATTTACTGAAGGTGGTAGGTTCAAACCCGGCCCTGGTCAAAAACTGCAAAAATAAATAAAAGAAGTTTTAGTTCAATTGAGGTTTAAGAAGAAGTAATAATAGTTTCCGCTCCCTGAGTGCATGGTGCCAAGCACTTACATACAACATGCCGTTTCATCCTGATAAGAATGCTGAGGTTGGTTCTGTTATGTTTTCTTATTGATGATGAACCTGGATTGCAGACGTCATGCAGTGAGGCTATATGACTTGTTTGTACCCAGCAAGTGGACTCAAACCCAGAAGAGATGTCTAACTCTGGAACCTGAGCTCTTAGCCACTACTCTAATTCTATATTGAAAAGGAGAACTAGGGCATTTCAGGAGAAAGGACATGAGGCAAATCACAGAAGAGAATGCAAGAAGCAGCATGAGATGACTTGTAATAAAATTAGGGATATTGGTGCAGGAGCAGATGATGAGAATGCTTGTGCATGTTTTGGCACAAAACACAAGTATATACTTGTTGAGAGCTTTTCTCCAGTAGTTTTTGTAAGTAGTAAGTTAAGGGACCATTTTCTAAGAAATGCTTAATAACTATAGATAAGAAGTGTAAAATAATACGGTTACTCTATTGCCTGTAGGAGAGCCATCTTTACTTTTTATCACATTATGATTTATTACATCTATATCAATATGGCCTCATGAGAGGCCTCTGCTCTGAATTCACTGTGGTTGGTCAAAGAGTTTTGTGGTCAAAAACACAGCACTCACCTTATCTATGTGCCACTAAGATATGTTCAGATAACAGAGAAGCTCATCATTTGGGAAACACACTTAGTCCACACCAAGCCTTTCTTAATGAACATCCTGAGATGTTTTACTCTCCACTTAGGGATGTCTTCCTCTTGATATCCCTAAATTTAACCCTAACTAGCCCCACCCAAGAGATCAGAAAGCTTTGCCAAAAAGGACTATCTGTTCGCTAGAGAGATTGCCATAACAACCAAACACATGCATGTTTTATGTTTCCCATCAAAGTTTTACATTTGAGTTAAGAGAAAGAAACAGAAGTTTCTCTCAAATTCAATCAAAATAAAAAGTGTATTTGTCAAAACTGTAACAATAATTGATTGACTAATGTCTAATAAAAGAATAATCATCAGTATATTACACACAATGCTAAAGTTGAAGGCTATGCCTTATCACATGCTTTAGATGAATCTTATCCCCTTCTCGATTTAGAGACCAATTTTCAAAAATAATTATGCTTTTTTTGAATTCAAAGCTTTGGGTACTATTGTTGACTGAAGCCCTTGAAATGTGCACTGATTACAGTGCTAGTGTAATGTACATTAGCAGAGAGCTCAAGTATTATACAATAACCTTAAATCAAAGAGAGTTGTAAGAGGCTAATAATGAAGATGAAGTAATGCTGAAAGTACCAGCCTTTTATTCTGAACTCAAGAAATGCATTAGAAAATATGTTTTAAGAATAGGTCATAGAGAATATAAATGTAAAGTAGAAGAAAAGAAAAGGGAAAAGAAATTCTACTGGCTGGGGGAGGGGAAATGAAGAGAGTAAGCAGGAGAGAGGTTGTACCTTAAAAGGATATGCATAATTTAGAGAATGGAGATTGAAGAGACTTCAGGACAAAAGTACCATTCATTTAGATATAGTGGCAATGGTTTCAACAATAACCAAGAAGATGCTGCCTGTAGTCTATAAGCATTTGAATTTAAGAGCACATTTAAATGAAAATCTTTAATATTGCATTTCTATACCATGCTCTAAGAGGCCAACCCATTCTTCTCTCAACTGTTTTAATTTCCAGCAGCCCGTGATAACTTACTTAACTCTTACGATTAAGCATTGTAAAATAAAACAGAACAGTGCGAAAAATAGATTATGAAATCGTTTGGAAAGTAAGGGTTGAAAATAAAAGAAGGCAAAGAGAAATGTTAGTTGACAAATTCTATGTCTTGTAGTCTCAGTTAAATGCTGAAGGAGGACTAAAAATCTGGTCTGGGTATTCTAGCTTCTAAAACAAAGAGATAAAACATAGTTGGTTATAGCAACAGTTCTCAAACTTTTGGCCTCAGGACCTGTATGTTCATTTAAAACTTACTGGGCGGCAACTGTGGTTCAGTGAGTTAGGGTACCGGCCCCACATACGGAGGGTAGTGGATTCAAATCCGACCCTGGCCAAACTGCAATAACAACAACAACAACAAAAAAGCCAGATGTTGTGGCAGGTGCCTGTAGTCCCAGCTACTCGGGAGGCTTAGGCAAAAAAATCGCCTAAGCCCAGGAGCTAGAGGTTGCTGTGAGCTCTGACGCCACAGCACTCTACCAAGGGTGATAAAGTGAAACTCTGTCCCTAAAAAAAATAAAATAAAATTTACTGAGGTTCTCAAAGAGCTTTTGTTTATGTAGGTTATGTCTATTGACATTTATCTTATTACCAATAAAAAGTGAAAAAAATTAATATATTTATGAATTCAGCTTAAAATAACAATAAACTTACCACACATTTGCATAAATAACATATTTTCATGGGAAATAACTAGATTTCTCCCACACACACACAAAATATTAGAAGATTGGCATTGTTTACATTTTTGTAAATATTATTAATATCAGGCTTTCTAGAAAACAATTGGTTTATCCTATTTGGTTTTGCATTCAATGTGTTGTGAGACTACATGTTCTAAAGCTTCCAGATCTCTCCACTATACACTCATGAAACAATGGAAGTTCAAAAGTCAGATATCACCTTCATTATTAGGAACAGACTTGTGAACTTCAGGACTCCCTGAGTGGGTTTCAGGGATGCCTATAGATCCCTGAAAGATGGTTCGGAAATCACAGATGTTATAAGAATCCTAGATCCTATAAGACAAAGATAAATAAGGAGTGTATAATCTTTCAAGGAATGAGATCTGAAAGAGAAAGCATATTCCCATGAGTCCTCATAGAGTGCTACATGATGTGCCGTCCCCCACCCTCAACACCATCCTAGTAATACAAGCAATTGTGAGTGGTAAATAATTAGACACTCAGAAAGGAGATGTACATGCATTCCCCTATTTCCCATAATTTATAGCTCTGGACAAGATGTGAGTTAATGAAATCAATACTTCCTGTAATTGATGTCAAATGCATTTTGTAATTATGTTTTGTGGCCTGTGACTTTTATGAGCTTGCTCCATAAAACAATTAACAACTCCATAAAAATAACACTTTTGACATTGCTATTTTCACTCACAGGCTTCTGCCAGACCCATGTTGTGAAAAAAGTATATGACACCACTAAACTTAATGATGGATTTTTAATACCTGAAAAAGAAATTATTTCTCCTACCTCCAAAGATTCTATTTTACTATTCTCTTTAATTATAAATCCTTAATAGACAAAATTGCAAAATAGTTAAGAGAATAACTTTGGAGTCAGATGCACATGGGCTTGCGTCCCAATTCTACCTCTTACTAGTTTTGTGAACTTGAACACTTTGAGCCTCAATGTCCTCATATGTAAAATGACAGTGAGAATAGTGTCCACCTCATTGGGTCACTGTGAGAATGAAAAGTGATACAGATGAAACCATAAGCTCTGTTCTTAAAATTAAAAAAAAAAAAACTGGACTGGAAAAGGAATTACGCAGACCAGGAGAATTTCCACATCTGAATGCTTTTACCCTCTTCCAGAACAGAGGTAAGGAGTACTAGCTGATGCTGAATTTCTAAGTCTGTGCTTCTACTTCTTCTGAGTTTCTATCATGACTAATGAATTTTATTCATGGACTGCTGATCCCTACTGCATTACCATGCAGTTCCCTGCTGGTCATGCCAGTTAACTCCCAATATCCCCAGGGAATTATTTTAAGACAATATTGGAAATATTCATTCCCCTTTTTGGCGACTGGTTTAGAAATTAGCATGTGACTGAATCTGGCTTAGGTCACATGCAAAAAAATCAGCTCCAGGAGGAGAAGTTATAATAGATGTTCAATAAATATTTGCTACCTTCTTCATCCCACTGTGAGTAGTTTACTTTCCCACCTGACTTGTGCCGGGGTTGGCTGTGGAACTCATTTGGGCAATGGAATGTTGGGAGACCACAGGACTCCAGTGTGCTTGGAGGCAATAGAATGTTAGGGGACCACAGGACTCCAGTGTGCTTCACTGTGTGACTTGCTCTCCACTGATTCATGTTCAAAACAGATGTTCTGAGTACTTGCTGCCAACCTAAAACTAATCAAAATGATCAGAATCTAGTCTAAAGAGAGTTTATTCAAGTTCAAAATTTGAGAACAGCTGCCTGACAAATGCAGATTTCAAAGAAAGGAAGTCAATATCCTGAAGTGTAGACGTTTGGGAAATTTTAGACAAAGTTTATGGTAGCATTTTCAGAATTTCAGTACCTTTCTACAGAAGGCTTACTACATAGTTACAATGATCAGCTTAACCAAGATAGCCCTTTTCTTTCAAGGAAGGTGTATTTTACCATTCTACATCATGGGGTCTTTTGGGGTCATCTATTCTAAGTACACGATAATAAAGGAGATATTTAATTCATGACAAAGATCAGCAATTGGAATGAAAGGTCTGTTCTCTGGTCTCTCCTAGTCATTTACAGACCAAGACCAATAAAGAAGAGAGTTAATCTATGATCTAACAAGCAGAGGTTACAACTGTATGCTATGTGACTCCAGTCACATTCACATCTCTCTCAAGGAGAGAGATGAAAAATTTTAGGAGCTCCTAAGCTTATATTTTCACAGTACTGGCCTTCAACCCCAGCTCCAGCACAAACACATGTGAATCAAACTTAAACCCAACCCATAGCCTGGAACCATTCCTAGCACAGTGTCTTGCCATAACAGGCAAACCACAGTCAACCCAGACATATGAACATAAGAATATATGCATTTTCTCTAATGTACAAATTGGGGATATTTTGTTACTCAGCATTATTGAGGCAACAGCTGACTGATATATCTGGTTATGCAGAGTGTCTAGGAAAGATTTTTCTAACTCCTAAAAAGACAGACACACTAGAAGAGAATTCTGGTGACATCTGACCCTGCTGCAATCATCTTGCAAGCATGGGGAACCTAGAATGACACAGAGGAGACTTTATCCTCAGTGGTCATTAATAACATTGAGCCCAATGATCATTGCTTGTCCTCCTTGTTCTGCAAAATTTTTTAATGTTTTGCCATTTTTAAACTTTTTAAATGTTTATGTCATTTAAGATATTTTTCTGTTTACTACTGAAATCTCCTGCTATTTTTGTTTTGTTTAAAAATAACAAACACACTGGCTCGGCGCCTGTGGCTCAATGGGCTAAGGCACCAGCCACGTACACCTGAGCTGGCGGGTTCGAATCCAGCCCGGGCCGCCAAACAACAAGAACAGCTGCAACCAAAAAATGGCCGGGCATTGTGGCAGGTGCCTGTAGTCCCAGCTACTTGGGAGGCAGAGGCAGGAGACTCACTCAAGCCTAGGAATTGGAGATTGCTGTGAGCTGTGATGCCACAGCACTCTATCCGGGGTGACAGCTTGAGGCTCTGTCTCAAAAAAAAATAAAATAAAATAACAAACACAATTACACAATAACAGGGTAGGGTAAATATACACTGCTAGCAAGAAAGGGATACAGTCATTATCTAATAACCTCAGAATTCTACACCTTTAGGAGGTTTGCCTTGGGACCTATGGGTGTCAATCAGCCTAATTCCTGATATTCTTTTCCTGTGAGGCAAGTGTATATTGGAAACAAATGAAGTTTTAAAATAGTCAAACCATAAAACCAAGGAGTGAAATGGTATTTGTGAGGGGCTGGGAGAGGAAAGGCAGAATTAAGGAACTGCTAATCAATAGATGTAAAGTTTTAGTTATACACAAGAGGAATAAGTTCTAGAAATCTGCTAGACAACACTGCACATATAGTTATTAATACTGTACTATGACCTTAAAAATTCTTAACAGAGTAGATCTCAAGTTAAGTGTTTTTACCACAATAAAATTAAATTAAAAAATAAAACAAGTAGGTTCTGAGACACCTGCTCATGTGTGCCTGAGAGACCATGTTGCTTTATGCAGTGAGGTTATTCACAGTGCAATGGTCACTTAGACTTGGCCTCATCTTGCAACTCTGCACTCGAATCTCCTCATTTGGTAAGTGAGGGTCCTTTTACTGGGTTCCCTATCAGCTCTAAAACCATTATAACTCTTTAAAATGAGCTCCGTGGGTTTCTTGGCCTCCCTGTGCCCTTTTACAGCCTCAACGTAATACTAAGCAGCCTCAGATAAAATCAGGCCTCTGTGGGCTGCTAGGCACCCCAGGTCTCAGTCCAGTTCTTGCATCAGAACAGTCTGAACTGGCTCGGCACCCGTTGCACAGTGGTTATGGAGCCAGCCACATATACTGAAGGTGAAGGGTTTGAACCCGGCCTGGGCCAGCTAACCAACAATGACAACTGCAAGAAAAAATAGCTGGGCATTGTGGCAGGTGCCTGTAGTCCCAGCTACTTGGGAGGCTGAGGCAAGAGTATCACTTGAGCCCAAAAGTTTGAGGTTGCTGTGAGCTGGGACACCACAGCACTCTACCAAGGGCAACATAGTTAGACTCTGTCTCAAAAAAAAAAAACAGTCTGAACTTCCATGCAACTCCCCAGAGGTTTCTGGCTTCCTTGTTCATTCTCCCATTTCCAGGTTCTCTGGGACCCCTCTTCACACCCAGCCCTGCTTTCCCACTTACAGTCCTCGAATCCCTCCTTCTTCTAAGGTTGCTGCACCATGTGGTCAGGACCAAATCTGTTTCCATTTTTCCCACTCCACTCGCTTTCTGGAAATCCTCTGTGTATAGTTATTTTAAGGCAGCACTGAGCTACCACCACTCCAGTCAATAACCTACATGAAAAACTTGGCCTGCAGGGACCACTGTCCTTTTCTGGTACCCAGCCCTGGAGTCTGAGGTGGAATAAGAGAGAAAACGGTCCTCTCTTGTACTCCCCACTTCCCCTTGTCATCTGAGTCCATCTGAGACACAGGGCTCAGATACAAGTTGACTTAAGGAAATTGACTTCACAATGTTTTTCAAAAGTCCCTATCCCATTTGTGAAATCAACGCTCAATTCTCTACCTTACAATAACATAGGAGAAACATTCCCTCAACCAAAAAAAGTTGGGAAATGAAGTTGTAAAATTACAGAGTCCTCTGTCATAAAGAAACACCTATCATTCACAGAAGAAATTGGTTTTTTTGCTAGGGTTAGCCTGGAGAAGAAAGAGAAAGATCTGTCTGGACCTCTGACTATTCAGTTATCCTGTCAGAACTTCCCAAATGTTATAAACCCACAACTCAGAGGTGAAGGGATTTGTGGCATCTCATCTCGCTTACATTTTCGTTGATGCTGACTACTGCTCTGTGGCTTCTTCAGGATGCAGTGGGATGCAGAAGATCCCTCATCACCAAACAGGTGCTGCATGGGAAGGGTGGAGCATCCTGAGATCTAATAACCCCTCCCAAATTTAGACAGCAACTACTCTTGCTGGCTTCTCAAATCTAGGCATGCTTCCTTTGTGGGAGGCCTGGGTGACTAATGCCTTCCATCCAGATCTCCTGGGTACCTAGAATTTTTCTACCAGTCTCTCTCTCTCTCTCTCTCTCTCTCTCTCACACACACACACACACACACACACACACACACTCACACACACACACACTCTTCCAGTGAATCAACAGGGTCTGTAATTATCAGACTAGGATCTCTCTACTAGTCCTTTTTGAAGTTTCTGAGCCTATTCTAATACCTTCTTGCCTTTCAATAAACTTCTGCCCTTGATTAATAATCCTGACTCATAAACATATACCAAATATCTCCTGTGTGTTAGGTACCGTGTTTGGTATTAGCATCTTCACTAGACTTTGCAATTAGCTACCGCCATACTGCAGAGTTGCCTCTTCCATCCCGCCAGAGTCAAAAGCAAATGCTAAAATGCAAAGACTTCCTGACACTCTTTCCTAAAGCCCATTAGTTGATCACTGAAAGCAGCATGCAGAAAATTTAATTGAGCTGTTAAGCTGCATTTCTGTACCTGATCATTTGCTTCCTAGAACCTCTTTTTTCTTCCAAAGACACTACTGACATCCTGAAGAAATGAAAACACGGTCTGTGCCCTAAGTCAGTTAGTTTTTTTCCTTGAACTTCAGAATGACTAGAGGTCCATTTGCTGTCGAGAATGGGAGACTCCTTTAGTCTCCTATTATTGAGTAATGAGCTGTTTCAAAGGTTTATTAAACCTTGGCAAATTTCCCATATGGCAGCCTGTGATCTTTGAAAATTGTAGATAAGACCATGTCACTGGTCTTTCTCTCTTAGAAGGAAAACCATACTTTTTACTTGGAATTATAAGACCCTTGTACTCTCTAATAAAACTACCCTGCTTATTTATCTCTTCCACATCTCTATCACATACTTTTCTACCATGTCTCATTCTCTGAAATTACATTACTAATGTGTTTAGTAGGCTCCCCCCACTAGACTGAGTAAACTCCTTGAGGGAAGAGAGTGTGTCTATCTTGTTGTCATTGGTTCAGCTTCTAGCAGAGTGCCTGGCTCATAGTAGGCATTCAACAACTATTTTTTAATGAGTTACATTTTTAATGAGGGAATGGTGCCAAGCTCCCCTTCATATTTTATGAACACTCTTGGGGCAGGGTCTGGCCCCTTTGATGTCAGAAATTTCTGTTCTTTCCTTTGGAAACCCCCTTACAACCACCTTCTTGGTCACCCTCCTGGGATTGATTGTGTTTATAATTATCCCCTTTGATACATTTAAAGATCAATGACCTCACTGAGCTTGTGGGCATCATAAAGCCTTGTGAACCACCACTGAATTGTGGTTTGGTTTGATACAATTTGTGGCTGCTGCAATATTTTTGCTTTACAGAGTGATTTTTTTCTCCCTTTAGATGGAGGAGACACAAGATCCTCCATCTAAACACAAACCAAGAATTTACCTTTCTTTTCTCCAATAATGACAAAATATAGCACTGAACTTTTATCGATTCATTACTGTTACCAGACCTGGAGCCTTTTCCAGTTGTTATATGATAGCTCAATGTGTTACCAACAACTCTAAATTCTTTAAAACATTTTTTTTTAATCTATGGATGTATTAAGCATTAAGTTATCAACAGTGAAAAGAACTTATTTTCTGGGAAAATAATAGAATTACAGCACCCAGGCAGGCTTACAATAAAGATGTAATTGAAAAGGTGGCATGAAGAAATAAACTAGAGTGTAGAGGGTACCTGCTATCAGTACAGTCCTCGAGGTTGTTCTTCTAACTGTGGGGAGCATCCTCTTCCTCCATAAGGACACAGATTACTCAGAACCAGCAAATGGACTAGCTGAACAAGCCCTTAAACATCAGCTTGCCCATATCTTTACTATAAACCGACTCTAAAATTTGGGGCCAAGAAAGAAAAATCCATTGGGAATAGAGGAGTAGCTACAAAAAGAATTTCTCTTGCTACTTCCCCTGCCATGGCCAGACCTGCCAGTCTACTTCAACACACAGAACTTGCAGAAGACTAACAGATTCTCAATGACGTGTTTGCTCTTATTCTTTTCACTAAAAACCATGGTGAGAGGTCTTGGTACAGTGAATAAACAGAAGTACAAGTCCATATTACCACTGGGAATGGGAGAGAATAAGTGTGAAATAAAACCTCTGGAATCTGTTGCCAACCAGGGGAAAAACACAATAGCCATGGAAACACATGTACAGATCCACATCGGTGTCTCCTTACCAATAGCCCAGGAGGTTCACATTTGTTACCCCTGTGAGGTAAAAGCAGAGAGAGCTGATAGAAACAACGTGTTCTGGAGGAAGAACAGGCAATAAGGGATCAGCTCCTTTTCATATCCATGCATGGGATATTACCAGAAGGTTACACTGCCTTTTTTACTACGAAGCTGTACACCATCAAAGGAGCCAGTGAAAGGCCATGTTCTGTGGGAATTAATCCTCCTTTCCATGTAATGCATAAGCAGGCTCATTTATTCCCTTCTTATTCCTTTCCTTACAGTCACTATTGAGAATCCCCAAAATTTTCAGCTCCAAAGTTTAAATAAACATTTACAGCCTGGGAGTATTTTTCTTTTGCTGAACTGGGAGAGAAGAGTGGGGTGGGGAGGGTAAAAAGAGAGGTAATTCAAGTTGCTCTATTGTTGGGAGTGAGGGGAGTAATTCTTGCTTATATCAGCAGCTTGTGAGTTCCACCATCATTCCTATCCCCCTTTATTTTATTTATCTCTTTATAGCCTATCTGATAATGCTATAACCATTTCCTGTTGTATACTGGCTGAGGAAGCTTTCTCCAGGCCCAAGAGCAAATCAATAAAAGTAAGCCATAGCGATTCATAAAAATAAAATTGTCATCATTATTGTTCAATTATTGCTGTGTCTGTAAAAAGAATCTCAAGAACTGAAGGTTTCTTGGCTAATATTTATAATCTGCGTTGAACAGTGCTAATGAATGAGTGGGTGTGCATTAGACTGAAATGCAATGGTGTTTGATTTATACCAAGTCCAGGTCTGATTGCTAATGTTAAATCCATTAAAGTGTCTCTTAGATCTGCCTTAATGTACTCCCCTGCATATAATAGAGCTTAAACATACCCGTTTACTTAGCTATTCATTATTGGTTGAATATTTGTCTTTATTACATTATCCCCATGATAAATTTGACTTATGATAGTTTAAAAAACAGCACTTCAGGAAAGCAAAGCTTTTAAAAGGCTACAGAAGTAACTCCAGATTCCCCAGTCTTCCCACAGATAAAAGACCAGAATATCCTCAAATAATTATTAGTTTTAAAAGTTCAAACTGTTAAATCTGAGCATGTCCCAGATCACAAAATCGAGACGCTCAGGGGAAGAAGAAATATTTCATCCTAGTAGGAAAATAACAAACAGAGAAATGAAAGCTATCTGCCTAAGCTGCCACATTTGGAGTGTCTCTGAGGTGGAAAGCTTTCTATATTCCTTTAAAACACTTCTCTCCAAAGGAATCCATAAAGCGCAAGTGTAAATAGGAACAACAGGTTGAAAAGACTTAGGCGAAATCATCAAGAGTCCCCTCTAAGGTCAACCATGTTGCAAGGATTCTGTAAAGGACAGCGAGTGTGAAACACACACACAGACTGCACTCCCCTCCTTCCATCTACAAGAGTTCTCCATTCACAGCCTGAGCACTCCCCAGTGACAGACGCCAAGTCGATTTGGGGTGTATTTCTGATGCTTCTCCCTCTGCGCTTCACTGGCTTTGCGTGAAAGCTCGGCTCCTGCTAAGTCTGTGTTTGCTGATGTGTATCTGGATTAAGGTAAGGTTTCTGACAACATTGCAGCCACCTCTGGCTTCAGGGTTCCAACCCATCATCTTATGGAAGACCGAAAATGGAGATGGGGGGAGACAGCATGCAAAAAGAACCCTGGGGTTCTGGATGTGATGAAGCAAGAGAAACAGATAGGTAAAATGAATAAATCCCTGCAATAAAGCAACCAGATATGAATTCTAAAGTAATGAGATGATTCTGTAAATACCTTTATGGTTATTTCATTCTTACCTGGAGTGTGGACGAAATTGCTCCTATGGACAGGTATTGGGTATGCCCATGCTGGGTGGTGTGGGACTATAAAGAACAGACCATGTAGTTTCCTCCCTCAGTAGTTTTATTTTGTTGAGAGAAACAAGAGAAATATTTGCTAAGTTGAATAAGCAGAGCTAAATAAGAAACACTAAATCTCAACTATCACAATACATCATGACTAGCCCAGATGGTGAGTAGTGCCTGCACAACAGTGGGGGATGAGATGGGCAGGTCCTTGTAGGGGATTGTAGGGAGAAGGATGGGCTCAGGAGGGATGTGAGGAGTGGCTTTATGGGAAAGGGACATGTGCACAGATATAGTAAAGTATAACAGGCATTTTGACATAAATTAGGCAGAATCATATTTTAACACTGAAACAAATATACAAATACACACAAATGAAATTACCAAAATCCAAATATTTGTCACAAAACTTTCATTAAACCCGTACATTTCATTGAACCTGATACTTGATGAATGCTGATGTATCTTTGGATTTTCATAAAGAAATCTAATCTTGGCCAGAATCTATAGTTAACTCTATTTTTCATGGCTTCAGATTTCATGATGAAATTTTGACACAGCTTACTGTAAAAGAAATGCTAAAATTAAGCTTTATCAAACTACAAGGTTTTTTTAATATATACATAGATAGATTTAAGGTCAGTAGATTTATTTATTTAGTTTTGTTCCATGAGATACTCAGTAAGAATGAAGAAAGAGTAACTCAAGACTTGCAGTATGTGTTGCTAAGGAGTTGCCACATTATCTGGCCGTTGAAACTCAAAAAAGAAACACTTTCCCCATCATAAAAATTAGTTCAAAATGAAAAGGACCTTCTTGGAATGTTGTATAATATGACAAATTTACCCCTCCAAAAAAAGCAAAAAAAAAAAACCTGTATACCTTCATTTGAAATAAGCCTACTAGTTCTCTCTCCATAGGGGATAAATGGTGACAGTTCTCCCCAGGAAGAGGGATGAATTTACTTTGATCCTACTATCTCCTCTCTTACCATTTTTCTTTGAATAATAGGGGCACAGATTTGGAAGTTGACAGACCAAGTTAAGGATGCAATGAATGCCCAAACAAATACAGGACAAACAATAAACAAAACAAGTATACACCTTGAATTGGAGATGAATACAAGCAGAAAAGGTAGCCAGGACAGTAGTCTGGATTATACTCAAAATGTTTAACAACATTATATGTCCCAGAGCCTACGGGACTGTTGAGCATGATGGCCCCAGCATTCCCTTTAATCTCTGCAGTCCTGTGATTCTGTGATTCCCAGGATGAGAAAAAACAAGCATGCCTGACAAGGTCAGGAAAACAGAGAGAATAGAAGATGAGGATTAACATTTATTAAACATATATTATTTGCCAGAGGAAATGATAAACATTCTATATTCAATAACTAATTTGATCTTCACAATAGTGCTATTATCTTCATTTTTCTGATGAGTAAACTAAAGCCCAGGGAGGTTATTTAATAACACATGGCTACACAACTACTACGTAGCCAAGCAAATTTTTTAGCCTCCATAAGTGTAACCAGGGCTGATGCTCACAACATTTATCAGCCAGTATGGTGTGTAAACTGGTGACTCAGGCACAACCAGTTAGAAGGAACACAAAGATGTGAACAGCCAGCACAGTTATACCTGCAGAAATCAGTCCAGATTTAACTCAGTGCCCAAGTTCTTTCCTTTAAACATCAAAGACAAACTTGGATTCAGTCTTCAAGTCCTAGCTTTGTCTCTAATTTTTTTTTTTTTGAGACAGAGTCTCACTATGTCGCCCTCGATTAAGTGCCTTAGCATCACAGCTCACAGCAACCTCAAACTCTTGGGCTTAAGCAATTCTCTTGCCTCAGCCTCCCAAGTATCTGGGACTACAGGTGCCCACCACAACACCCAGCTATTTTTTTGTTGCAGTTGTCATCGTTGTTTTAGCTGGCCCAGGCCAGGTTTGAACCTGCCAGCCCCAGTGTATGTGGCCAGTGCCCTAACAGTGAGCACAGGTGCTGAGTCTTTGTCTCTAAATTAATATTATCCTTTGCTTAAAAGTTTTTGTATGGTTTTGATAATTAAAACATTTTAAGGAGACATCCATCAATCTATTTAAATACCTCTTATTTTGGGAAAATGTGAATATAGTAAAGCCAAAACGAGAAAAAAAAATCCTGTAACATTTTATCTGCACTATAGTAGACAGGATTTACCTGCTTTAGTTACCATTGGCAAATAGTCAAATCATCATCACTTTCCCTACTCTTAATACAAAGTTAATCTGAGGCTCGGTGCCTATAGCTCAGCAGCTAGAGTGCCAGCCACATACACTGGAGCTGGCGGGTTCGAATCCAGCCCAGGGCCGCCAAACAACAATGACAACTACAACCAAAAAATAACCAGGCATTGTGGTAGGCACCTGTAGTCCCAGCTACTTGGGAGGCTGAGGCAAGAGAATCACTTAAGCCCAAGAGTTTGAGGTTTCTATGAGCTATGACACCATGGCACTCTACCAAGAACAACATAGTGAGACTCAGTCACAACAACAACAACAACAAAAAGTTAATCTGAAAAGCACCAAAATAAATGAGTTGTTCTGAAATACAGGAACTATGCCTTGCAAAAGTGAAATCTGCATTTATCTCTAAATGGTGAGATAATATCAAATCAAGGCAATCTACTAAGTTACTTTAAACCTATCCCAATTAAATATGATTCTGCAATTATTATTTGTAACCTGAAAATAAATCAGTATGAAAAGAACCTATAGTAAATAGCCTTTTCAGAGTCACCACTCATACATAACATCGAAGATATTGACAGGGAGATGATAGATTAGATTGATAATTGACAGATAATTTCATTTATCATGTAAAGATATTATCTGACTTTCCCAAAAATTACACAGTGACCTTGTATTCACTACATAACTGAAAGTTAATCCTTAACATTGAAATAGCACCTACAATGAGTTTTTTGTTGTTCAGTTTGGTTTGGTTTGGTTTGGTTTGGAGAAGTCTTGGTCTGTCACTCTGGCTAGAGTGCCAGGGCCTCAACCTAGCTCATAGCAACCTCAAACTCCTGGGCTCAAGCAATCCTCTTGCCTCAGTCTCCTGAGTAGCTGGGACTACAGGTACCTGCCACAACACTTGGCTAATTTTTTTCTGTTTTTAGTACAGACAAGATAGCATTCTTGCTCAAGCTGATCTTAAACTCCTGAGCTCTAGCAATCTGCCTGTCTAGGCCTCCCAAAGTGCTAGGCTTACAGGTATGAGCCACTGTGCCTGACCTAATTTTTCTATTTTTAGTAGATATGGGGTCTCACTCTAGCTCAGGCTGGCCTCACACTCAAGCAATCCTCCAGCCTTGGCCTTGTAAAGAGCTAGGGTTACAGGCATGAGCCACCCGGTTGCCTTCAGAATGGAGGCATAATAACATGGAATGTAGCCATGAGGGAGAAAAGTAAAAGTTTTCAATTAGAAAAAGCGTGCCTTAGGGCATAAGGGCTTTACAGAGAGGAAATGAGAAGCTGGTGCAGACAGCTAAAACCTTTTTTTAAAAAAAATTACAGGGCAATTATAGTAACCCCTGTGTTCTCTAGCAAAATCCAAAAAAAAAGAAGGTTGTTTTCTGTCAAAAGTTGTGGATTTTGGCTCGGTGCCTGTGGCGCAAGCAGCTAAGGCACCAACCACATACACCTGAGCTGGCAGGTTAGAATCCAGCCCCGGCCTGCCAAACAAAAATGATGGCTGCAACCAAAAAATAGCCAGGCATTGTGGTGGGCACCTGTAGTCCCAGCTACTTTGGAAATGGAAGCAGGAGAATCGCTTGAGCCCAGGAGTTGGAGGTTGCTCCAACACCACAGCACTCTACTCAGGGCAATAGCTTGAGGCTCTGTCTCAAAAAAAAAAAAAAAAACAAGTTGTGGATTTTCTATGTTATCAACTACGTTCTCCAAAGATAAATGGATTCTTGACTAGACAAGCTATAAACAAATTCTCTAGAGAAGAGCTAAATATCTTAGAAATGTCCTAGGGGGAATTACAACAAATGTCTTGTCCTTCAGAGGCAACTAGGTTTCAGTGGTGAGAGCAGAAATGGAAATGACGGGCCTGGACATGGAGTCTCAGCAACACTTTATTTCTGTGACATTGGTCAGGCTATTTTCTCTGTTCATCTATAAAATGGGATGATACCTCCTCCTACTAGCATCTGGTGATCACTAAGAGCGCCAATACTCAAAATACTTAACATCTAATGTAACCTATAGTAATCTAATAGCAACCCTGTTTGTCCTCCACTCTAGGCAATGGACAAAAGAAGCATAATACAAGACGAAAACTATCTTTAAGTCAAAGAATTTTAAGGCAAAAAGAACATGAAGTCCAATCATAAGATAAAGTAAGAGAATGAATATATACAAGAGCATCTAATTTGGAAACACATTCCTTGCAAGACCCCTAACAAGGGAGACATTGAGAGGTGGTAAATTGACCCTCTATCTAGTGGACAGATTCCTGGTGTCTCAGTTACACAATCTGTCAGCCTCTACTACTGGGATCTTTGTGTTTCTCCAGATGTTCTTCAAGCCTCTGAGAGAAGGAACAAAAGTAAAGAAACATTTATTCTATGTCCACTATCCCTGATACAATATCTACATCAGCTCTTTACAAATGTTTTCTCACCTAATCCTCACACTCGGCACTACTGGAAATGAATTATTGTCCTCATTTTATGGATTACAAGAAACAGAGGTTTTAAGAGGGTGAGAAGATGATCCTCACAGCAATCTGAATCTGAACCCTCAAATGTCTGTTTACTTCATTGCTGTAGCCATAAGTCCAGATGAATAAAATATTATGGAAATAAATAATCTTAAACAAATAGTGATTTAACAGAGAACTCTGAATGCTATTATGAAAATTATATTGGTGCCTCCAGGAAACACAGACGTGGGATACTATCCTTAAGATAATCCATATAGGCTAGTGCCTGTAGCTCCGTGGGTAGGGCGCCGGTCACATACAGCAAGGCTGGCAGGTTCAAACCCAGCCTGAGCCAGCTAAATCAGCAACAAAAACTGCAACAAAAAAAAAAAGTAGCTGAGTGTTGCAGCAGGCACCTGTAGTCCCAGCTACTTGGGAGGCTGAGGCAAGAGAATCACTTAAGCACAAGAGTTTGAGGTTGCTGTGAGCTGTGACGCCACAGCACTCTACCCAGGGGAATAGCTTGAGACTCTGTCTCAGAAAAAAGATGATGTATATAGTAAGCCATTAAATAAGTTCAGATATGAACTCAAAAGATTTATATCATTAATCTAAATAAATATTTTCATGAAAAAACTATCAGCTATTTAAATTCATTTAAAATTCACATGATAACTTGTACCATACAACAGTTCTTTCACTAATAATATCTGTTGAGAGGACCACATAAGATATTGGGAATATAATGGTGAATAAAATGGAGTCTCCACCCTGAAGAAACCTACATTATTTTAACAATCACATACTTAGTTATTATAGATAACTTAATATGTTAATAATTACATTTTTAGGTCATTATTTATAATTAAAAATAGATCTATACAACTAAAGAATGCAATATCTTAAAAACATGAATAACAGATATTTGATTATGTTCCTAGCACTGGGTTAGGCATTACAAAACTTATAAAACAGCACAGAATATGAGCCTCCCGTAATTTCCCTTCACTTGTGGCTGGGTTAGCTAGCAGGACAGTTCAGTTAGCAACACTAATGGCTCTCCTGGCCCTTCCATTCCTATGGCCTCAATTATTACCTCCAATGATGCCCAAAACTCTATTATCCTGCTAAAATAGCAGAATCTTAGACCTACACTTATATCTGCTTGGTGGGTCTGCTGACAGGTAATTTGGCATGTCTAAATTAAATTCATCATCTCTCTTCAACAACTCTCCATCCACAGTTCCCGCCTCCTGTGTTCCCATCTCACGGCTCCACGATCCTCTTCTCAGGGTTCATAACACTGGCCTCACTAGAACTCCTTGTGTCTTGTTACATCTATTATGTTTCCAAGTCCTACAGATTTCCTACAAGTGACATCTTTATTTCCTCTGCTGTCAGCTCCTTAACAGCATGACTATGTTGAGACATCTTTGTGTTTGGCATAATACCTGCAACATTATAGATGGTTAATAAGTATTTAAATTATATTCCATAAAATGCTTTCTTACTTATTTCCGGGAATATACACAACTTTTGTGTCCCAGTATTTACACAACTTAGAGAAAGTCTTTTTTAAGTACATGTTTAACATTATGGATATTAAATTAAATATAGGTCCTTTCAAGGAGCCCAAGCAAGTGAAGTACTAAGTTTAAGATGCACTGGCTTCACAGTAATGCATACTTTTTTTTTTTTTTTTTGAGATAGAGTTTCACTATGTCACCCTCGGTAGAGTGCCATTGTGTCATAGCTCACGGCTACCTCAAACTCTTGGGCTCAGGTGATCCTCTTGCCTCAGCCTCCCAAGTATCTGGGACCACAGGTGCCCACCACAATGTCTGGCTAATTTTTTCTATTTTTAGTAGAGATGTGGTCTGGCTCTTGTTCAGGCTGACTTCAAACTGCTGAGCTCAAGCAATCCACTCGCCTTAGCCTCCCAGAGTGCTAGGACAACAGGTATCAGCTACTATGCCCAATCAGTAATGCATACTTTACTTGAGAAATACAAATGCACCTTCTCATGGAGGTATATGGTTATTGAATTTTTAACTCTAACCTGTCCTATTTAAAGGGATGCATTGTACAATCAATAGCATTTTAGTGTCAAAACTTCCTTAGTCTCTTAAATAACCTTTTCTAAAGTTTTAATCTAATATTGCTCCAAACACACCTCCATGCAACTTTCAGGTTAATCTTTCTAATTCATAGTTTCTAATATGTCATGCTCCATTAAAAACTCTCTATGCCCCCACTACCTATGGATCTGAGCACAAATGCCACAATCTAGCACTCAAATTCTATTACTAAAAATTGGAAGAATGATAGTTTTGAGATGTTAACTCCTCCCCCCCATTATGCATCTTCCCATTTCCCTCCCTCCCTCCAATAAGTCCAATCAATGTGTATTGCTTTGAAAAAGGATACAAAACCTAAACGAGCCTACCAATCTCTTCCTGGCCCTACCTACCAAAAATGTGAGTTCTCAATGAAATGGAAAGAATTTGGGGTTGAGAAATTAGCAGAAAGAAATTAAATCTCAAGAGAGAAAATCTTTTTCCCAGTGTAAGGAGAGAAGAGAGAGACAATCTGAGTCCTATAAAGAAGGGTTCTGATTCCTAATTTCCATATAGAGTCCTCAAAGTCTCTGGAAAACTCTGAAGGGCCCAAGAGCAGGAAGGACCTATATCCTATTTCTCAGTTAGAATGCTAAAGAAAGAGGGGGAGGGGCAAGATGGCCAAATGGAAGCAGCTTCCGTAAGAGGCTCCTATCCAAAGGGAAGGATAGAGTCCAGAAAATGCCCAATTAAGTGGAAGACTGGGAGCCCAGGCGAGAGAGAAGTGATAACTGCTGGTCACCTCTGCTGAGGCAAGCTGCGACTCCAAGAAAGAAAGCTTCAGGTACAAAATCCATCTGAAAGGAAAACTATCCGTCCCCTCCCCCAATAAAGCTGTGGTCTTTCTTGGTTTTTTTTTTGTTTGTTTGTTTCCTCTCTTTTTTCTCTTCATTTGCTCCTGCAGGTTTTCTACAGATGAGCGGTGAACTGTGGACCTCTTGTCTCACCTCATGGGAGAGTGCTGTGGGAAGTGGGGACTGCTTCCCCTGAGAGACCCTGCTGTGTCTCTGAACACTCTCTTGCTAGGCAGAAAAATTGAACTGAAGTTTTCCCTGCCATTCTGAACTTCCAATGTGCCCTTCCTCCACTTACCTGATGAACCAGAAGTCTATCCCCTGCTGAGACAGTCAGAGGAGGTTCTCAAGCAGTGTCCCCACTCCTTGTTGGCTGCACCAAGTGCCTTGCCCCACAAGAGACTCCGGGGGGCTGCACCAAACTCCCCCCTAACCGCCCACATAGCCAGAGTCTCCACCGAGCACACACGACCTGCCAGCAGGCCGGGCCACCCGGGCAGGGGGTACCACCCACCACCAGAGTCTCTGCTAAGTGCACGTGACCCCCCAGTGGGCAGGGCCTCCACCTTATAGGGATATCTGAAAGCGACGAACTGGCTTCACAAAACAGAGTCCCTTCTTCTTGAGATTATGAAAAAGAACTTTCCACACATTCCAAGAGACTCTAAATTCAGATAGCAGACAGTTTCAGAACCCCAGCATGACTCAACCTGAGTAAGACATTCCCCAGGCACATCATAGTTAACTTCACTAAAGTTAATATGAAGGAGAAGATTCTGAAAGCAGCCAAACGCAAGAAAACCATAACTTACAATGGGAAGAACATTAGAATAACTGCAGATCTCTCTGCTCAAACCTTTCAAGCTAGAAGAGGATGGTCATTGACTTTTAATCTCCTAAAACAAAATAACTTGCAAACCAGGATCCTATATCCAGCCAAACTGAGTTTCATTTACAATGGAGAAATTAAATACTTTAATGACATCCACATGTTGAAGAAATTTTCCATAACTAAACCAGCTCTCCAGGATATTCCATAATGTCCAGCATAATCCTCCACCACAAAAGTAAACTCACTTAGAAACTTTCGTTCAAATTCCAACTTCCACAATGGCAAAAGGATCAAAAATGCCCACTGGACTTTTG
The DNA here is from genome assembly GCA_963574655.1 of Perodicticus potto. Classification (NCBI taxonomy): domain Eukaryota; kingdom Metazoa; phylum Chordata; class Mammalia; order Primates; family Lorisidae; genus Perodicticus; species Perodicticus potto. Next base: position 414 of record CAUYRH010163103.1, on the reverse strand, counting down.
AAAGGCTTATCATTATTTTCAATTAATGTGACTGGTTTAAATTGTCCTCTAAAGAGGCACAGGTTGGCTGACTGGATACAAAACCTCAGGCCAGATATCTGCTGCATACAAGAATCTCATCTTACCTTAAAAGATATATATAGACTCAAGGTGAAGGGATGGTCATCTATATTCCAGGCAAAAAGAAAGCAGAAAAAAGCAGGTGTTGCAATCTTATTTGCAGATACAATAGGCTTTAAACCAACCAAAGTAAGTAAAAATATGGATAGACACTTCATATTTATTAAAGGTAATACTCAAAATGATGAGATTTCAATTATTAATATTTATGCACCCAACCAGAATGCACCTCAATTTATAAGAGAAACTCTAACAGATATGAGCAACTTGATTTCCTCCAGCTCCATAGTAGTC
>CAUYRH010163101.1:0-14640 GCA_963574655.1 Perodicticus potto | reverse complement strand
AGGTTTTATTCTAATTTATTTATTTATTTTTTGAGACAGAATCTACTTTCTCACCCTTGGTAGAGTGCCATGGCGTCACAGCTCATAGCAACCTCAAACTCTTGGGCTCAAGAGATTCTCTTGCCTCAGCCTCCCAAGTAGCTGGGACTACAGGTGCCCACCACAACACCTGGCTAGTTTTAGAAAGGAGGTCTCATTCTGGCTCAGGCTGGTCTTGAACCTATGAGCTCAGACAGTCCACCCGCCTCGGTCTCCCAGAGTTCTGGGATTACTGGCGTGAGCCACCGCCCCCAGCCTAGGTTTTATTCTATTAGAAGCTGAACTAATGCCTAACATATTATAGAAACACTGTTCCAGTTGCTGAATGCATTTGTTGACTGAATTAGGTGCAAATTACTGGCAACATACATCTTAAGCAAACCAGATATGTTTTCACATGAGTTTTAATGGTTGTTTTAAAAACCAATAAACCTAGAAGCTGAATGGCTGAGCTTTTCAGCAAACCTCTTGAAATGATGTTGCTTTCTACCACGCCTTCAACAAAAAGACCGAAACTGTGTTATTTAACAATATCCTTGTGTGTATGAGAATCACCTGGATGCCTTGTCAAACTACACATTACTAGGCTCCATGGAAGAGCTGCTGTTCACTAAGTTTGAGGTCGGGTCTTAGGATGTATATTTGTAACAAGTTCCCCAGTGCTATTCCAAGGATCAAGCTTTGAGAGTCACTGACCTGGTATATCCTGAAAATAGACAATTACCAGGGTCATCTGCTTTATCCCCTTACCTTTCACACATCCCCCAGCCCATTAATTCCTCCTACCTGATTTGGGATTTGAGTTCAATGTTCTCCCAAGAAGGAATGAACTGGCTGAGTAGGTTACAGAATAGGATGAGGCCACCCAGATATTTAAATCTAAGTTATGTGCCAGGGACAGTGTTGTTTTCTTACATTTTATCATTTAACCCTATAGCAACATTATAAATTTTACACTAATATTATTTCCATTCTACAGATGTGAAAACTGAGGGTTAGAAAGGTTAAGTAACTTACCCAAGATTACAGAGTTAATCAGTAGCAGAACTGGGATTCTAACCCAAGTCTGACCTTTATTCTTTTACTTTATTGCCTCCATATTTGCAAGAGTACCTAAATGTGAAAGTAATCTTAACCTATAAAATGCTATCCACAAAGGATTTTTCTGATCACTCCATTATTTGTCCCCATTCTTCACTTGACAATCGTCAAGTGGCATTTTCTCAGCTACTCTTTCACACAACTCCAGATGCCAGGTGAGATTCCTCCCACCTAACTTTCCTGGGCCATTGCACCATGAAACACACATCAGCTGAGCCCTCTGTGGAAAGGAGGCTCTGGTAAAGTCATTGATTCATTCTCCTTGCTTAGTCCATGGTTTGTTCAGCTGGAACGGTGGGTTCCAACTTAGCTGCACGGTGGAGGATTGAAACAGTCTCAGCACCAGGGCTGCAACGCAAACCAATTAAATCAGGATCTCTGGGGGTAGAGTGGGCCCAGGCGTCAATAATTTTTAAAGTTCCTCAGGTGATTTTAATGTACCACTAAGGTTGTGCATGTTGACTACAGATTTAATATCCCTGCCACTGTTCTGATATTTTTTTCAGTACCTTGCAATTACAAGGCCTTTTCAGATAGCCTAGGCATTTATGTTTCTCCAGTGTGCCTCTTGGACTAGCCTACATTTAGTAGAAGCTTAATAAATATTTTGACTGTCAGGGGATTGAGATTTTCTTGGGGGTTCTTATAAGGTTCTTCCTTATAAGGAAGTCACCTTTAATTAGCCACCTGGGATCATTTATTCTCCAAATACTGTTTGGGTCCTGAAACAAGCCAGAAGGAATTTAGTCTTTGGATATGGATGAAATTTCCTGGGCTCTTTTGCTTTCTCCCTGGCTGTAGGAATGATAGAACTTTTATAAGGAGTCTTCTCCCAGCCAGGAAAAAGCTGAGATCTGACAGCATGTTGCTACTGATGCTTATCTTTGCGTTCTGGGATAAAAAGAATAGATTCAATGTTTCTTCTGAATATAGCTTTACAGTATCTTATGTCCAGATTTCTTAAAAAGAGGGCAAATATAAGATCTCACACTTCTTAGTGGCAAGGAAGACCTAAAACACGTGGCCACGATTGGTAATAGAGTCATTGCCATGGGTACTTGTGCTGTGGCTAGGATAAAGTGAAAAAACCCAGCAGACCCTTAAGCTAAATGATACTCAATGATAAGCTAACGGCCACTCAGGCCTCTCAAACCATCTATACTTTGCCTCTGCTCATCCACTATCTTTCCTAAAGTGAATGCACAGCAAAAGAAAACCCAAATGTTGCTTTTCCTTGAAGACTTTGCTTTAACCACTGTCAAACAGGAGTTCTGAGGGGAAGCTTCGAGATTAGGGAAGAGCCAGTTTCCTGAATAGAATGTCAAATCATGTGACACCTTTCATCTGCTTTCCAACATATGAATTAAGCCCAGGTTTACCTCTGACGACCACACCTCTGTGAGCGAGAGCGAAGAGGATTTTCAATAGGATTAAATGATATGAATAGCTTTCAGGTTTCCACTGGGGACAGAGCTGGCGGGGAGGGCGGGGCATGGCGGCAGCAGCTGCTCAGAAGAGAGAATAAAGGATTTTCTGGAGCTTTGTGGCTCCCATATCTGCTGAGGATTGATCTGAGAGCTTTTCTTAGCCTCCTTTTTTGGGGGGGGAACTTCTTTTCAAAGTCTGGCAACAAAGCCTAAACCAGGAGGGTGGCATTTGGGGGATTGCACACTTGCTGGGGAGAGAGGTGGGCTCAAAGCCTCCTTCAAGGAGGAGGCACCAGAGCCTTAACAGATGGGCCTAAAGGCCGGGAGAGCTTGCAGGAGGTGAGCCCAGTCTCTCCGGCTTTCCCTAAACCTCTGACCTCCGCCTTCTCCCAGATGGTTCATGCTATCTCCCTGAGAGCCCTGAAGGGAAGGGTATCCTTACCCGTGTGGCCAGGCACCAGGGGAGCATGTTCCTGACACAGGGCAGAAAGATCCACTCATCCACTGCTGAGAGAAGGGCGAAATGGTGCAGCCACTCTGGGAATCAGTTTGGTTGTTTCTTATGAAGTTAAACACACATTTCCCAGAGGACCCAGGCTTCCCAATCCTGGATATCTACGTAAGAAAAATAAAACATATTCACAACCCCAAACCTGCATATAGGTGTTTACAGCAGCTCTACCCATAACCAATAAGAAATGAAACAACTTGAATATTTCCACTGGGGATGGATAAACTGTGGTACTTCCTTATAAAGGAATGCCAGCAATATGGAAGGATTGACCTATTATTTTATACAGTCAAGAATCTAAATGAATTGCAACAGTGTTATGCTGAGTGAAAGAAGCCAAACTCAAAAGGATGCATATTGTTTGGTTCCATCTATGGAACATTCTAGAAAAGGCAAAGATGTGGGACATGGGGGAGCGGTTGAGGACCAAGGAGCAGCATGGAGGGGTCTTGGGGGGTGATGGAAATGTTCAGTATCTTAAATGTGGTAGTGATTACACTGAGTGCATTTCTCAAAATTCATCGATCAAAAGGCCTGTTTTTATTATTTATAAATAAGGAAAATAAGTCAGCAGCAGGTATGCCATGAAAGGTATGAAGGGGTTTTAAAACCCCCCAGCTTCATTCTTTTAATATAAATTCCCCTTTTGTTCTCTCTTGCAATTCTTCACTCACAAAGGCAGATTGTGTTGTGAGCACGATGTGATTAAAGGACCATTCAGAACCTCCACTTCCTGCCAGGGGACATCCTATGCGCTGCACCACTACTGTGAGGGTTGAGAGCACCATTCTTCTGGGGCCTGCAGCATCAGCATCACCTGGCAGTTTTCAAGAAAGGCAACGTCTCAGGCCTGCCCTAGACCTATGAAATAAGAAGCTGCATTTTAGCAAGATGTCTAGGGGACTCATTCATGTGCACCATGAAGTCCTGGTTCAGATTCTGGTGTCCATCCTAATGACATTATAATTTATATCTCTACTAGCTGTTGCAATAGTACCTTCCTCCTAGGGTGGCTGGGAAAATTAAATAATATCAAATACTTAGCTCAATGCCTGGCACATGGTGAAGTCCCCACATGTTGAGGTGCTATGACTGTTATCAACATCATCATCATTGTTTTGGTGTGGGATGGAGATCTAAGGTTCACCTCCATCAGGGTATGGGGAGTGAGCAATGAATGAAGTTTATTTTGAATGAACACAGTAGGAATTACCAAATGTAAAAGTATCCCAGAAATCAAGACTAAAGGAGCGCCTACAAAAGATGTCATGACTGGTTCATTTGAGCTCCAAGACATTTCAGTGACCTATGAAGAAATCTGTGTTTGCATGCCATTTTCAGAGAAGGGGAGGTAGAGTTTAACCAAGGAAAGGGGCAGTAGTTTATTTTATTATAATATAGTTGCTCAATTAAAAACTTGGGTTGCTTTGAGTTGAAATGGAAGCATCTAGGGAAGAAGTAATATAGGCTCTTGGCTGAAACTTGACTCTGCATAAACAAATAGCACAGTGGGTGGGGGACCAGGCCACCACCAGTGATGGAGAACTGAGTCCTGGGCTTGACCTGGGAAAGAGGGAGGTGTGTGAAGAGAAAGGGCACTGGTGTGTGTCTTTGGAGGCTGCTGGTAGATTATAAGCCATAAGAGTTAGTTGAAGGGATAGCTGAGGATAAAGTTGAGCTGGTCTCAAATTGGTGAAGAGCCCTCTTTCATCTAAGACCCTTCCTTAGACCCTGGAACCTGGTCTTCCTTTGCATTGCAGGAAAAATGAGAAGGGTGGCAGGAAGGAGCTGATGTTTTTCCAGAGATCAAAGGTAATGTAAAACCAATCCTCATTGGTTTTATGGCCTCAGACCAAGGCCCAGGTGGCAATTACCAAGTTCCCTCTTCATTCCAAGGTCCCGGGCACTCTCTATCTTCTAACTACCCTGTCATGCCAAACACATGTCCTTCCTGCCATTTACAAACTCCTTCAGGGGCTGATCTCTCCAGTTCTCTAACATCCCTTTAGCTTAGTGCTTGTCACAATAAAGTATCCATTAAGAGTCAGTCACCTTGAGAAGCTATTAAACAGATTTGTGTCCCGCCCCCTTCCCCAGAGTCTGACTCAGCAAGTCTGGGTGGGGCCAGAGAATGTGGTTTTTAACAAGGTCTCAGGTGCTGCTGCCAGTCCAAGGTCCACACTTTGAGTAGCCCCAACCTGACACGTCCCTCCACCCCCATTCTGGAGTATGCACCTTTGTTTACCTCCCAGGGAAGGGATTAAACTTCAGCAAATTCTCTTGGCTCTGTCAGTTGGGAGTCTGACCTCAGATGGGGGCTTCTTAGTGGAAGATTTTTAGTAGGACTCAAATGTTAGTCCTTTTGGAAGAGACTTTGTGGAAAAAAGAGGGTATGATGCCAAAGTTCTTAGAGAGAGCCACTATTTCATATTGAGCCCCACCTAAGCACAACAGATATGAAAGTATAAGATGAAGGGGAGATGTGTTATGAAATTTTGTAAATTTTAAAGTCTTTTAAGGTTTCTATGCCAATGACTTTTTTTTTTTGCACCTGGGGGAGTTTTGAGAAAGAAGCCATCCTCCTTCTCTTCAGGATCATCCTTTTGACAATCTGTCTATTCTGTCGAGCTTTCTTTGAAGTTTGAGTCTTAAAACCAAGACTTTGCACAAGGGCTTCTTTTGTTTCACCTTGATCTTGCTGGGTGCAATCCTTGGTTCAGTTTGACCCACTCTCATTTTCTTTCTGAACCTCATAAGTAGAACTTATAACATATAGAGACCATTCTTTTTATAAAGGAGCAAAGTGCAATCTAAATGTTCTGCCAAAACAAAGCCCTCTGGTTTAACAACAGTCCTGATTTCATCCAACACGTGGACTTCTGGGGTTTGGTAATCAAAGAGGGCGGAAGGTTCTGTTGGTTCTCCGAGACTAAAAGCTAAAAGCTTTGTCCAAATTAGAGCAGCCCAGAGTTTGGTGTAAACACATCTGACTTAATCCTTGTTTGGGGTCTGTAATTGCTTGACTAGCTGAGAAGCCTTAGTGTAGAACCTTGTTACCTAACCAGTCCCATCCTGTGGACTCGCCACCTGTCCCAAGTCAGCCTAAATTGACTGAGGCCCCTGCGTCCTTGCAAAAGAGGTGGTTCTTAGACAACAACTGGAGTTTATTTTGATCTCTATCTTTTGAAGCCAGAAACTGCTCATGTGTAACTTTAAAGAAAACTGTGACTTTTTTTTTCCTAGAGCAAAGCTGCAATTTGAAGGCAGTACTCTATTAAAAACAGACAAATAATTCCCATTCCTTCCTGGTCCTGCCTATTGTTTTTCTAAGTTTGTTTGGATTCCCAGATTGAATCCTTCTGGCTACCCCTCCAAAGAGAGGGTCCTGGCCACTGCCGTCTCGTGAAGTCGACAGTCTCGTAAGGTCCTTGGGGAACACATCCTGTTTCTCCCTCAAAGAGAAATTTGGAGGATGTGAGAGAATGTCTTCTGTCTTCTCCATTCAGAGAGCTTTTTATTTCCTCCCTATGTTTTGTCTATAGATGGCTTTAGTCTTCCTACTGAGAACGGTTCCTAGGAAGAATTTTGGAAGAGAGCCAGTATCACTTATAGGTAATTAGTAGTAGACTATGGAGTTGGCGTAAGGAAACTAGGACCCTGTCCTCAGCAAGTAATCCACCCCGTCCATTAGACAAACACACATCAAAGACGATTCTTTGATACTGGCAAAGTGCCTTTAGATGCATTCATCTGATCACGCCCTGCGCGCCACACACTTTCATGCCATGGAAGGTTTTCCTAACCCCAAGGAGCTCCGATACGCTCAACATTCCTCTTGCAGCCATTGCCCATCAACCAGACCTGGGATGCTCATTGCCATCTAGGAACCATCCTCGAGCCACATGTTGACTTTTCATTTAAAAGGAAAATATTCTGCAGATGGTGACAGTGTGGCACCCCACTTATGTGTAGTTTGAGTCTCTTTTTTCTTAGGTACCCATGACCATGCTGGCCTGTGATGAGGACAGCACTGTCACACTGTCCTAGATTTCCTTTCTCTCTGGAGGGTACAGGTTCTTACCAGTTAATGCAGATACAGTTGGTTATGCACACAAGTTAGTGCACGCTTGCTGAGAAAATCCCTCACTGACAAATATTGAGAGCGGAAACAATTTTTTTCTCAGTCTAAACATGAAAAAGCCACTGCTGATTAAATATATCTGGTAAAGAATCACTTCTCTTAAGCTTTAAACTGAAACCTCTAAAACTTCTTCCCCAGAATATTCCAAATACAGATGGGCAAGCTGTGTCAGTTCCAAGTTGCCTTTTCCTGAGGGAAAACAAGTGATGTCCGAGGCTGGCAGACACAGAGCTCTGTGCATCCTGATAAAGATAGGAACTTTAGGCTAGCAAAAAAATCCAAATAAACAGATTTTTCAAACAAACCAGCTTTCCTTTTGGTAGCTGAAAAGGAAACCCCACATCCAGGAGGAATGCAGATCAAAGCAAAGTCTACAAATGATGCAGAAACACATGAAATAACAAACAAGCCTGGTGGGAAGAGGGAACTTTTGTAAAAGAATAGGCCTCTTCATATTACACTGAAATTGAATGCAAGATTGCAAGCAAAGATACATGAGTTGGGAATACAAAGCTATAGTTTCTTTCCCCTTTTTTGGAGGCTGAGGGTTTACCTTTAACAGGTCACATTTGAAGCCACTAAAAGCAAAGGACAAAAGATAGGCCCCTTGTTGGAAATCTTGCCTCCCTTACCTTTTGCGGTTGCTTTTGCCTTTCTATCTTAGTATAAAGTGGACAGAATAATTAATCCATTTCAGCTGTAAAAGTGGAACCTGAATTACCCTGGTCTGGAAGCATTTCATGTCAAAAGCTGAGCCTTTTTCATTCTTGAAAACCTGGTTCTCAGCGCTCTCAGGTGAGATGCAGATTTAAAACTGATGACATGATGATATTTTTAATTTGAAAGCTGTCCTTTTTCCTGATGTTAAAATTTATTTAGGCTAAATTCTCAGCTCCTGCTTACCAAGGTACAAACCTTCTCTTATGATATTTCGTCCTTGGGGCCGAAGCCCATTTCAAGCCTATCTGTGCTCTGATAGTGAGCTGCTAAGTGGCTGCTGAAGACACAGAGCACTGGTCGATGCTGTTACTCACTCGGAAAAGATCAAAATGACTGTCATTGTGAAGTGTCTTATATTTTTGGAGAGCCATTGGAATGAATTCTTCATGGTGTTAGAGTCCTTTTGAAAGACCTCGAGGTGTTAAGTGGACATTTCGTTGGGTTTCTAGTTCTGTGTTACCTCCGTTAAGAAAGGGAAGTTGATTTTCAATTAATACCCTCAGTGATTTTTAGTAACTTGCCCCTCAAATCAGCATTTGCATTGCCTGGGAACATTACCTGGGGTTTATTCCTCAGAGGGGAATTTTGAGTCACTGCATATGAATCTTCAGATATATTGGCTGCTGCCAAATTGTCCTCTCTGGTTGCGTCCGTTTACATTCCTGCCTCTGTGTAACAATTCTGTGTCCTGTTCCAGATTCTTCCTAATGCTATTATTATACTTCAATTGTTTTTTTAACCAATTTTCATAAATTGACCAGAAAATGGTATTATGCTTTAATTTGTACTTCTCTGATTACTTGCCAAATTAATGCTTTTTAGCAGTTACGTAGCAGACATTAATATTTACTCTTCAGTAAATTACATATGCCCATTTTCTTTTCCTTACAGGTTGTTTGTTTTTCTCTGAAAATTTATGGTTTCTGGCTTGGTGCCTTTAGCTCTATGGTTAAGGCACTGGACACATACCCTGGGGCTGGTGGGTTTGAACCCGGCCCCAGGTCTGATAAACAACAATGACAACTGCAACAACAACAATAACAAAATAGCCAGGTGTTGTGGTGGGCGCCTGTAGTCCCAGCTACTTGAGAGGCAATAGAATCACTTAAGCCCAAGAGTTTAGGGTTGCTGTGAGCTGTGACTCCATAGCACTCTACTGAGGGCGACATAGTGAGATTCTGTCTCAAATAATAAAAAAAAAATTTAAGCCTTCTGGACAGTGATTCTTTATCATTACAAGCTCTAAAAATACGCTCTTCCATCTCTGCTTGTCCTTGGAAAAGACAGAAAAGATGGAAAAAAAAATTCTTTTTAAACCAAAAAAAAAAAAAAAAAACCACCCAACCCCCCAAACCATGCTTTTCTAATCTGTGGTTTGACTTTTTCATTTTTATTTGTTTATCTTTGTTCCCCTCCTCCTCTGACTTTCTCATTTTTAAATGGTGTGTTTCGATAGATACACACATGTTACATATTGATGTAATTTATTAATCTCTACTTTTGTGATTTGTGGGTTTTTTGTATGTTGTTAGGAAAATTTAGTTTGCCCTACATCATAAGCAGATCCTTATAGATTGTCGTTTTTGTAATAGATTTTTTTTTTTGCAGTTTTTGGTCAGGGCTGGGTTTGAACCCACCACCTCTGGCATATGGGGCCAGCGCCCTCCTCCTTTGAGCCACAGGCACCGCCCTGGAACAGATTTTTGTGTGTGCCATAGAGCAAGGATGCAGTGTGACAGGCAGACCTCAGCCCTGTCAATGCACAGCCCATTGTTTTTTCAATGTATGGTGTTCTTCTACATCGACACAGGACTTTTTCAAGGGTTTCTATTCTATTCCACTTACCTTTGTACTTTCCTGTACCAATAACAGAGCACAGTCCTCACTGTCACTATTGACGAACATATTTGATATGTGGTAGAATGAGTTTCTCTATTAATCTTCATTCTTCCCTCCCAACTTTGGCCTGGCTATTCTTAGGCCTTTGCTTTTCCAGATAGATTTTATAATCTGTTTGTCAAAGTCTATAAAAAACTGGGTAGCCATTTTCTTTGGAATTCCATTTAAATTATATTTTAATTTACAAGTTGACAGTTTTGCAATTTTAAGTCGTCCTACCTATGAACATGGTATATGTATTGCTTTATTAATTTATTGATGCCCTTGACAAAGGATTTGTCTGTAAGTTACTTGCATATCACTTTTAGATTCCTAGGTAGGCGTTTTGTATTTTTTGTTGCTATTGGTTTCTGTTGTTTGCAACTAAGAACTCTCATGTATGCACTCATATTTATTCTCCAAATTTAAAATGTATTAGGTGCTTAGGGGGCTGTATAAAATACAGTTCTTGTCTTTATATCTCATATCCTCACTGAAGGACAAAAACATATGGAACAGTGGTAATGCATGGGCGTTCTATGATAAAGTGCCAATTCTGACCATCAGAACTGGTCAATACTGAATAGTACAGAAGTGGGAAAAGGTCATAGGTGGGAAGGTTCGGTTGGAGAAGGCCACATCAAAGAGGGGGGCTGGAAGATTGAGTAGCATTTTGATAAAGAGATAAAACATGTAAGTTGGAAGAAAGCTTGTAAACAAAAACCTGAACACATTTAGGTGACAGAGGGTTGAGGATAGTGAGAGAGAAGACTGTGGCCAGACCATGGATGACCTTGGATGCTAGAATGAAGAGTTTGTATTTTATGGTTTACTTTATAGGAAGCCTTCCAAAGTTGCATGATGCATTGCACCTGAATAGCCTGTTTATTCCCTTTCTACAAAGAGGCAAGTTGGGCAGAAGAAGTAAGTAGGCTTACCTTATGATAAATCTTTTAAATTCATTTTGATTCAGAACTGGGTATGGACTGAGGCAAAGCAGTTGTTCTATGTGAAATCAAATGCATTCAAGATAAGCTGTAGAGGCTCGGTGCCTGTGGCTCAATGGGCTAAGGTGCCAGCCACGTACATTTGAGCTGGCGGGTTCAAATCCAGCCCGGGCCTGCCAAACAACAATGATGGCTGCAACCAAAAAAAAAAAAAAAAAAAAATGGCCAAGCGTTGTGGCGGGCACCTGTAGTCCCAGCTACTTGGGAGGCGGAAGTGAAAGACTCGCTTGAGCCCAGGAATTGGAGGTTGCTGTGAGCTGTGTTGCCACAGCACTCTATCCAGGGTGACAGCTTGAGGCTCTGTCTCAAAAAAAAAAAAAAAAAAAGACAAGCTGTAGAGTTAAAGTTTAGAGAAGGTTTCAGTCTCAAACGTGAAGAAAAGCTGGAGTTCTAGGAAACCCCAAGGACAGATGGCCCATGGTCTGGCACACAGTATAACCTCTTTTTACCTTCATATTCTTTCTGCAAATAAGTATTTTATTACCTGAGGTTTTCAAAGTATTCTTCTTGGGATTTGTTGAGGCTACAAGGTAGAGGTATGGGTTAGTGCTGGTTAAGAAATATGAAGTTATCTCTAGATATCTGTGATTCTCATAAGACAATTTTCATGCTTGACAAGTGATTTATTTTCTTCCCCTCTCAGTTTCTTTTCAATTTCATTGACAGTTATGTGTATTCTCTTCTCTATTAGGCATCATCTGTTCTGTTTCCCTGAAGAGCTAGATTGTGGAGAAAGAGACATCTCTGAGTCCCATCGGCCATTCTGCCTTGTAAGCGATGGGAGAGCTGCCCTGGACGAGAGCAGAGGTGAACAAGAACTAGAGCAGTGGTTCTCAACCTTCCTAATGCCGAGACCCTTTCATACAGTGCCTCATGTTGTGGTGACCCCAACCATAAAATTGTTTTCATACACCCGTATTTGTACGGGGTTAGGTGATGGTTTTATGTGACCCCTGTGAAAAGGTCATTTGACTCCTAAAGGGGTTGCGACCCATAGGTTGAGAACAGCTGAACTAGAGGCATTGGTGTCAACTGTCAGGGGAGGCCACAAGGATGTACGAGTTTCTTTTTGTAAAGCTCAAGAAATAGCCCTGGAGGATGCTTGCCAGACACATTCAGCACCATGGAAATCCAGGGAGTTGTCGCTGCTGGGGAACGCCCATGTCCCAGAAGATAGAGGTAGCATGTTTCACTCTTAAAACCTGCAAAAGGGCCTGAGACCCGAGCAGCCTTCCGTTCCTCACCCTCACTCCGATTCCCTGGTCCTTCAGTGATTCTGTTTCATTCTTCCTCCTTTAGCTGTCATCTTCTGCAGTGGAGAAAGAAATTCCTTAACATTTCACCATGAGAAGAGGAGGAAGAAGTGTGTCCTGTTTTCTGAAGGCGCCCTTCCCTGTGAGTGAGCCACCGCAAGCCACTCCATGTACTCTGACTGACTCTGAGTGTCAGATTTCCAGGCCGAGGACATCCTGCCCCACAAAAGATACTACTTCTGAGGCTGCAGGTCTAAGATACCTTGGAAGTGACAGCTCCAGACAAGCTTGCCAGTTACTAAACTATTGTGTCTCAGCTGTAACCTCCCTCTGTGGGAGGCTGGAGCTGAGACTCTTTACCTCCTTCAGGGGGTGCTAGACTGAAGCTGCAAGGCTGGAGGACGAAGAAGGGTCTTCCTGTTTCAGTGGGCATCACCTGAGCGAGGTTTGTTCTCTGTGGCAGCCTTGGTCAGGTCTAGCAGCAGCAGTTGGTTCCAGTTTGCAGTTTTTCACCACTCCTGGAACCAGCACCATCACATTCTCTTAGACACCACTGCCAGCTGCTGGAGTCCCTTCCTTGGGTGCCTGGGCCAACTCATGGAAGTAATGAGGAGTCCTGAGAACAGCAGCAGCTGAGCTTTGCACCCCTCTGGGTGGTCTCTTTTCAGTTCTGCAGGGCCCCTGCTCTCCTGGAAGCATCAAAGTTTGATTCCAATCACTTCCCACTTCCCTTCATCATAAGAGTGCAAGCTGTTTCCTCCACTTGCTTGCTCCTTAATGCCTGGGAATGCCCGTCTTGACTTTTCAGTTACTTAGTTAGAACTTTATACCTAGTAAACAGGTCTTTCTATCATATTTTCCCTCAGTCACTGACGTGATTTTTGGATCTAATTAGAGCAGTGGGTTTCAAACTCTAACATGCATCAGAGTCACCTTGAGGACTTGTGGAAACATAGATTGCTGGGTACATTCCCAGAGTTACTGAAACAGTAGGTCTGGATAGTCCAAAACTTTGACTTTCCAGTGAGTTCTTAGATGATGCTGATGTTGCTGGCCCAGGGGCCACCATTTGAGAACCATTGCACTAGAGAGAGCAGCTTGCCCCAAGGGATATTTGTCCTGAGACCACCATTAAACTCTTTGGAAATAGTAGCCCCAAGTAAACTCAATTGATTAATGAATTAATGATGTTTATAAAATAAAGTAGAAGTGTGGTCTGGGGCGATACCGTTTTCCAGTGTGGTGAGAGAGGAAGTGAAATGCATCTTGTCAACTTCCCCGCAGCCTGATCCTAGGTGAATTTTCAGAACAGCGTGCGAGAGGTGCTCCTGGCATGAACCCATGGGTTTTGGAGAGAGTGATTCAACGAGGTGTATCTGAGTGGCTCCAAACAAGAGAAGAATCTTTACATTTAGGATATTTAGGGTAAGGGTTCTGATATGCCCCTGTATGGATTGTCATACCAACAAATAAAAATAAAAACTTAAAAACCTACCCCTGACCAAGTGAGAACATCTCCACTGTTGGTTGTTTTTCACACTTTTGCTTGAAGTGTACTTGGAGTCTCTCTGTCTCTCACTCACATGTTCTGGGAGGGAAGTATCTCAAATCATCCTTAACAGAATGGAAACCATATAATAATAAGAGATTGCATTTCCGCGTGTCCCTAGTGTTCATGCTTGGCTTGGTCGTCATGAGGTAAGGGGAGCAGAGGAAGAAAGCAGGGTGTTTGGGTCAGAAATTAAAGGTCACAAATTCAACAAGAGACAAGAAGACAGGAGCACCAAAGCCTAGTGAGACATTACTGTGACTGCAGAACAAATTACCCACCGGTGGGTGGGAAAGACGAGCAACAACAGCGTATTTGTTTTGCTTGGCAGGGACAGAGCCAAACTGTCCTTGATTCAGGGCCACGTAGAGCAGCTTGAGGCTGGGGCTGGAGTCACTTGAAGGCTCTTTACTCACATGTCTGGTGGGTGATGCTGGATGTTGTTTATGACAAGACCTTGGCTGGGCTGTTGGAGGGGGCATTGCCAGAAGAGCTTTTCATGGGGCTTGGATGTTGTTACTGCATGGCAACCAGGTTCCCAAAGGTGAGTATGGGAGAAAAGGAAAAAAGAGAGAAGGACACCAGGCAGAAACTGTATCTTTTGAATGACTCAGCAGCCTTGGAAGTCAAGTAGCATCATGTCTGCTGGTTAGGTAGAACCATCAAGAGCTCCAGCCCAGATTCAAGAGAAAGGAGCACAGACCCCACATCTCAGAGTGAAGAGTGGTAAAGTTCTAAAGAACATAGGAGACCAAAAATACTGCTATGAACATTTGCGAAAAAAAAAATCATCTGCCATGGCTCGGCGCCTGTGGCTCAATGGGCTAAGGCGCCAGCGACGTACACCTGAGCTGGCGGGTTCGAATCCAGACCGGGCCCACCAAACAACAATGACGGCTGCAACCAAAAAATGGCTGGGCGTTGTGGAGGGCGCCTGTAGTCCCAGCTACTTGGGAGGCAGAGGCAGGAGACTCGCTTGAGCCCAGGAATTGGAGGTTGCTGTGAGCTGTGATG
>CAUYRH010163100.1:0-14884 GCA_963574655.1 Perodicticus potto | reverse complement strand
CCAAGGGATGGCCAGGCGTTGTTGTGGTGGGCGCCTGTGGTCCCAGCTACTTGGGAGGCAGAGGCAGGAGACTTGCTTGAGCCCAGGAATTGGAGGTTGCTATGAGCTGTGATGCCACAGCACTCTATCCAGGGTGACAGCTTGAGGCTCTGTCTCAAAAAATAAAAAAGCTCACAGCAACCTCCAGTTCTCGGGCTTAGACGATTCTCTTGCATCAGCCTCCCAAGTAGTTGGGACTACAGGTGCCCGCCACAACGCCCAGCTATTTTTTTGTTGCAGTTTGGCCATGGCCGGGTTTGAACCTGCCACCCTCGGTATATGGGGCTGGCGCCCTACCCACTGAGCCACAGGTGCCATCCTGTGCATGAAAAAGTTTTAAGATGCATAGAGGGAAGAGTCCTAGGAATCACGATAGGATCATCCAACAGATACTATGTTAAAATGGGATAAGTGTATACTAAGCTTTGTTCCGGGTACGGAGTATAGAAATCTAAACATGGAGGACAAGACGTGAATAGGCACTTATGGAGGTTAAATGACTGAGACTTCTAGAGCATAGAATGCCTCCCCCTGATAAGTGAAGAAAGTACTCAACTAGGAAAAAGAAGGCATCAAAAACATATGGTGGGTGACTCAGTGCCTGTGGCTCAAGCAGCTAAGGTGCCAGCCACATACACCTGAACTGGCGGGTTCAAATCCAGCCTGGGCCTGCCAAACAACAATGTCAGCTGCAACCAAAAAATGGCTGGGCATTGTGGCGGGCGCCTGTAGTCCCAGCTACTTGGGAGGCGGAGGCAGGAGACTCGCTCAAGCCCAGGAATTGGAGGTTGCTGAGAGCTGTGTGACGGCACAGCACTCTACCAAGGGCGATAAAGTGAGACTCTTGTCTCTACAAAAAAAAAAAAAAAAAAGCTCATCATTGAGTATTCTGAGAAATGCATTGGTCACTATAAGAACTGTCTGGTCAGTAAGGTGTGTCCTGGTAAAGCCTTGTATTGGAGCCTTAATATATGTAAAGACAACTTGTTACTTTGAGTTAGACTGTGAGTATCTCTGAGGCAAGAGAATTCCAATAGTCTTTACCCCAAAGGGGGCAACTCAAATAGCAATGGTCCAAGAGATCATAAAAATGTACTCGTAGAGCCATTTGTTGGCCAGGGCATCTGGTGCCAGGCTCACTGCCTGAATGTGGCCACTGGTGCTGGCTCCTGGGTCCTGCACTTGATGATGGGCATCCTAGTTAAAGAATGGAAAGCAGCAACATGCCACTGAGCTTCACCGTATGTGGTAAAAACATCCAGAAAGTCTAGAAAACCTAATTTCTATTCACTCAATTAATCTCAAGGGGGTCCCCAGGTCCCCAGAAGTTTGGGAGAGAGAGGACCAGGACATCTAGCTGGAGACTGAGGACAAAGGAAGGCACGCCCTCCTGCAAGTGGGTAAGGCAAAGGGGCCAAGAGTGGTTCCATCCTGCGTCAAGGAGGCCTCGCTAGCTGTGCAGAACCTGTGGGGTACCACATCCATGATCTAAGGCATAATGGACAGCTGGGTATGGATGGTTGCAAGCTCAGGACCTCTAAGTGCCTCTGTTTCAAAGAGAACCCAGTATGTAGCCAGCAATTGCTGCTCTAATGATGTATTGAACAGTGCCAAAGAGGGCAGTTTCTGGTACCAGAAGTTCAAGAGTGATATACGGCCCTCAGGACACATGAGAGGAAGCTGCTAAAGCCCCTACAGCAAAGGAGTCTGAGGACACTAATAAGACTCCTCCTGCTTTACAATGTGGAAATTCCAAAGCCTTTTGTTAAAATGAACCCATTCAAATGGGCTGACTTGCAAATAACAGAATCAATGAAATTAAGTAAAACTTGGCGACGCCTGTGGCTTGTAGGGCTCCAGCCCCATATACCAAGGGTGGTAGGTTCCAACTTGGCCCCAGTCAAACCGCAACAAAAAAAATAGCCAGGCGGGAGGTACCTGTGGCTCATCGAGCAGGGCGCCGGCCCCATATACCGAAGGTGGCGGGTTCAAACCCGGCCTCGGCCAAACTGCAAAACAGAAAAATAGCCCGGCATTGTGGTGGGCGCCTGTAGTCCCAGCTACTTGGGAGGCTGAGGCAAGAGAATCACCTAAGCCCAGGAGTTGGAGGTTGCTGTGAGCTGTGTGATGCCATGGCACTCCACAGAGGGCGATAAAGTGAGACTCTGTCTCTACCAAAAAAAAAAAAAAATAGCTAGGCATTGTGGTGGGCGCCTGTAGTCCCAGCTACTCGGGAGGCTGGGACAGGAAAATCACCTAAGCCCAGGAGTTGGAGGTTGCATTGAGCTGTGACACCACAGCACTCTACCGAGGGCAATAAAGAGAGACTCTGTCTCTAAAAAAAAAAAAAAGAAAAGAAAAAAGAAAGAAAGAAAGAAAAGAAACGAGGAATATGTTGCTCAAGATCCCAAAGAGGATTAAAGATATTTGAATTAACATTGTGGGTGCTAAGGAGGTTAGTACCTATTTCTAAACAATATCAGGGATGACATGGCTCTTTGTTTACCAAATAATTTTCAGGAATTTAACAGAGGTCTATGCACTGTGTGTGAGGACTTTTTTTTTGTGAACTCCTTTTTCAGTATTTTTACGTCCTGAATGAGTGTGTCAAATGTATCTTCCCACAGAAAGATGACACCAGTGTAACATTATAGCTGTGCTGTTATAGAAATTTGGATGCTGTTAAGATCCTGACTATAGTCTGGGCACAGTGGCTCATGCCTATAATCCCAGCACTCTGGGAGGCTGAGGGGGGTGGAATGCCTGAGCTCACAGGTTTGAGACCAGCTTGAGCAAGAGTGAGACCCCGTCTCTAAAAATAGCTGAGCGTTGTGGTGGGCACCTGTAGTCCAAGCTACTTGGGAGGCAAGACAAGAGAATTGCTTGAGCCTAAGAGTTGGAGGTTACTGTGAGCTGTGACACCATAGCACTCTACCTAGGGAGACAAGAGAGACTCTGTCTCAAAAAAAAAAAAAAAAAAAAAACACCGCACAGCACCGTAACTCAGTGAGTAGGGCATCAGCCACATCCACCACAGCTGACGGTTAAGCCTGGTCCGGGTCTGCTAAACAATGACAATAAGAACAAAAAATATGGCTCGGCGCCTGTGGCTCAAACGGCTAAGGCGCCAGCCACATATACCTGAGCTGGAGGGTTCGAATCCAGCCTGGCCCCGCCAAACAACAATGATGGCTGCAACAAAAAATAGCCAGGTGTTGTGGCAGGTGCCTGTAGTCCCAGCTACTTGGGAGGCAGAGACAGGAAAATCGCTTGAACCCAGGAGTTGGAGGTTGCTGTGAGCTGTGATGCCATGGTACTCTATCCAGGGTGACAACAGCTTGAGGCTCTGTCTCAAAAAAAAAAAAAAAAAAGCACCAGGGATTGTTGTGGGCGCCCAGGAGTTTGCGGTTGCTGTGAGCCATGATGCCACAGTACTCTACCGAGGGTGACATAATGAGACTGTCTCAAAAAAAAAAAAAAAAGAATTTTCTGCTTGATTTATCATAATGGAAAGGGATATACTGTGATCTCGGTATATTTGGCATTTCTCTCTGGTTCTATCAAATTTTCTTTAAAGCTATTTTTAGAGATAGGGTCTTACTCTGTCACCTTGGCTAGAGTACAGTGACACTATCATAGCTCAAGGAAACCTCAAACCCCTGGGTTCATGTGATTCTCCTATCTCAGACTGCAGGGTAACCAGAATACAGGCAAGCACTAATATGCCCAACTAATTTGTTTAATTTTTGTTGAGACAGGTCTCACTCTGCTGCTCAAGCCGGTCTCAAATCCTAGCCTCAAATCCTGCCCCAGCCTCCCAAAGTGCTGGGATTACAAGCATGAGCTACCACACCTGGCTTAATCTATTGTTTTAGAACTAATTGTTATTTCTTCCTTTGGTGATGAAATATTTATCTTTGAGTAGTGACCATTTTTATCCCAATACAGATTCTTATCTTACACTGCTTTTGTCTTTATCTATTTCAATATCCCAATTCTATTTTCTTCAGTATTTGGCTCTATGCGTTTACTCCTTTTATATTCTAGTGTTTCATGTTTGTTTTAGGTATAACTCACAAAAAGCCTATGCATTCTAAAAATCCAACTTGAGTATCTTTTATAATTTAGTCCACTTTTACTTACTGTAATTTTTATTTATTTATTTATTTTTAGAGACAGAGCCTCAAGCTGTCACCCTGGATAGAGTGCTGTGGCATCACAGCTCACAGCAACCTCCAATTCCTTGACTCAAGCGAGTCTCCTGCCTCCGCCTCCCAAGTAGCTGGGACTAAAGGCGCCCACCACAACGCCTGGCTATTTTTTGGTTGCAGCCGGCATTGTTGTTTGGCGGGCCCGGGCTGGATTCGAACCCGCCAGCTCAGGTGTACGTGGCTGGCGCCTTAGCCTGTGGAGCCACAGGCGCCAAGCCCTTACTGTAATTTTTAAAATACCCGGAGCTGAGCCAAGCACAGTGGCTCACGCCTTTAATCCCATTTAGATTTGCCTACATCCTTATTCCAGCACTATTCTCCCCATTTTTCCCCAACTGAAAAAATTATATCTCTATGTAGCAAGTGCCACTTTTGCTTATACGCCAAAAACAATCTAACAAATCTATTTTGAGAATACCTTCAAAATATATCCAGAACCCATATACTTTACATAACCTCCACAACTCCCAAGCTAGTGTAAAGCCTCATCAGGCAGTGATAGACTACTGCAGATTTTACTGCTGCTTCACCCTCCAAAGACCTCCCTCAATGGCATATTCTCTTCTTAGAAACCAGAGAGACATGAATCACATCCTGTCACTTGTTTGCTCAAAATCCTCCAACGCCTAGAATATTCAGAGATCACATGGCTCACACACTCCCTCACATGACTAAAATTTGTGTTCTGATTTTGACCCCAAAAGCGTTTTTTTTGAGACAGAGCCTCAAGCTGTCACCCTAACATTCTGTAGGGAGAATCCTAACATTCTGGGAGGCAGAGGCAGGAGGATCTCTTGAGCTGAGTTTGAGACCACCCTGAGCAAGGAGACCCCATTTCTACTAAAAAAAAAAAAAAAAAAAAAGTAGAAAAAATTAGCCAGGTATGGTGGTATTGTACTTGTAGTCCTGGCTACTTGGGAGCCTCAGGCAGGATTACGTGAGCCCAGGAGTTTGAGGTTGCTGTGAGCTATGATGATGCCACTGTACTCTAGTCTGGGTGACAGACCAAGACTCCATCTCAAAAAAAACTTTAAGTGAGAACCCAAGATCATTCAGTTGTGACAGCATTACCCACAAGAATGCTATATATATCTAAGTAAAACAAGCTAGTTATTCTAGGCCACTTTGAAAGTGGTGCCTCTAAAAAAATAATTCCTAGAAAAACCTCGAAGGCCCAACACCTGAACGGATTGGGATCCAGTATCATTTGGCTTACAGCTTGTTGCTAACTCACCTGGGTGGCTCTGGTGTGGGGACTCTTCCTCTACTATCCATGGCTCTTGTCCTTGCTCCAACTTGAAAACCACCTCTGGCTTGGTAAAGCAACACCCTGTGAATAGAAATGACTCAAGACTTGGGTTTCAGAAGGTTTTATTTTTGCAGTTTTTGGCCAGGGCCAGGTTTGAACCCTCCACCTCTGGTGTATGGGGCCAGTGCCCTACTCTTTGAGCCACAGGCGCTGCCCGAGACTTGGGTTTCAGTAGCCAGGCGTTGTGGCAGGTGCCTATAATCCCAGCTACTCAAGAGGCTGAGGCAAGAGAATCGCCTAGGCCCAACAGCTGGAAGTTGCTGTGAGCTGTTGACACCACAGCACTCTACCGAGGGCAACAAAGTGAGACTCTGTCCCTAAAAAAAAAATTAAAAAAAAAAAGACTTGGGTTTCAGGCCCTCTAATGAAAAAAGGTACAGCTTCAAGAGCTATACAATTATAAGGCTACTTGGCTCGACTCCCATAGCTCAGTGAGTAGGGCACCAGCCACATACACTGAAGCAGGCAGGTGGGTTCCAACCAGGCCAGGGCCTGCTAAACGACGACAATTGCAACCAAAAAATAGTGAGGCGCTGTGGCGGAAGCATATAGTCCCAGCTACTCGGAAGGCTGAGGCAAGAGAATGGCTTAAGCCTAAGAGTTTGAGGTTGCTGTGAGCGGTAACATCACAGCACTCTACCCAGGGCGACATAATGAGAATCTGTCTCAAAAAAAAGAAAGAATAAGGCCACTTAAATTTTTCATTAGGAGATGGGGGAAAATGTTTCCAATGACCAAAAGGGATCAATCACCTCATAGTTACAGCCCAGAGGTCACCTTTGAACCCTAAATCTCAATGCTAAAGATCATTAATTTCTACAAAAGATCCCACATATCACCAGCTAAAAAAAAAAAAAAAGAAAAAAGGACTCAGTGCCTGTGGCTCAACAGGCTAAGGCACTAGCCACGTACACCTGAGCTGGCGGGTTGGAATCCAGCCCGGGCCCACCAATCAACAATGACGGCTACAACCAAAAAATGGCCAGGCATTGTGGCGGGCGCCTGTAGTCCCAGCTACTTGGGAGGCGG
This sequence comes from Perodicticus potto, assembly GCA_963574655.1. Taxonomy (NCBI): domain Eukaryota; kingdom Metazoa; phylum Chordata; class Mammalia; order Primates; family Lorisidae; genus Perodicticus; species Perodicticus potto. The sequence goes on along the minus strand of CAUYRH010163100.1, from coordinate 8,296 downwards.
AGGCAGGAGACTTGCTTGAGCCCAGGAATTGGAGGTTGCTTTGAGCTGTGATGCCAGAGCGCTCTACCCAGGGCGACAGCTTGAGGCTCTGTATCAAAAAAATAAATAAATAAAAAATCAAATAAAATAAAATAATTAAAATCCATGGGCACAATTTTTATGCTTAAACCTTCTTAAGTTTTTCAGCTTGTGCTGGCACCCTTACATCCTTCAGTTTTGGCTGAACTGACGCATATTGATACATTGGTATTGATACATTTACCCAGCCAGAGCTGATTGCATTTGTAGGAAAAAAGTGTGAAGTCTAAATTCTAGATACAAAAATTGTAGAACAAAAAAAAGAAATTTCAATAAAATTTAGGATTGTTTCTAATAATTTTCCATTTGAAATGAAGCAGATGGTACTCTGGTTTGACTTATTGTCTACTTGTTCTGATGATGTGTTTGGTTTTCATTTTTCTCCTAGGAAATAGGATTATACCGTTTTCTACTTGTCTAAATGTTTTATTCCACCCATCACACAAGCATCCATGTCTTTAAATCAAACATTATTGTTTCAAGAACGCAAAACCAAGATACCTCTCTGCATCCATAAAATAACTTAGATCTATAAAGGAAGGTTAAAGTAGAGCATGTGTTTACTTTTTTACCTTCAGTTTTTTTAAATGGCATTAGAAATTTACTATCATCAATGTTCTAACAAAAAACTTTGCTCTGTGCTTAGGTTGTATACTAGGCCTTGAACTTGGGCCAATTTGGCCTGAACAGTGATGCCAGTGTGCATAGTATGCCCCTGTAGTTGCAGCTACTCGTGTGAGCCCAGAAGTTCTAGACCAGCTTGGGAAACACAGGGAGAACTTGTCCCAGAAATAAGTGATAGCAAGGATTGAACTACTGGATATATTTCCTACCTCTTCTAACAGCTAATTTACTCTTTCTTTTTTTGGGACAGAGTCTCAAGCTGTCACCCTGGGTAGAGTGTCGTGGCATCATAGTTCACAGCAATCTGCAACTTGGGCTCAAGAGATCCTCTTGCCTCAGTTTTTTTCTATTTTTAGTCTCGCTTTTCCTCAGGCTGTTCTCGAACTTGTGAGCTCAAGCAATCCACCCACCTCGGCTTCCCAGAGTGCTAGGATTACAGGCATGAGCCACCACACCTGGCCGACTTATGTACTCTTCTAGAAAAACTAAGTTTTAATGGTTCTTTTTTTTTTTAACTAGGTTATTTCATCCGTTCCAAAACCTCCAGAGGATAAGGTGGAAGATGTGCATACAAGACTTCCATGTAAACAAAGAAGAAGAATATAGATTGCATGCAGCAAGTCAATTATTTTCTAAAGAGAATATTTATTTTTTATTTTTCGCCTATCATTTTAATTCTTCAAGTGATTCTACTGCTGGTGTTTTTTAATGCATTCCTCTTTGTAATTTCATTCAAACTTTGTCTAAAATCATTTATTTTTGATCCATACTTCATATTAACAAAAACTGTTTGTGTCATATAACATTATCTCTCACATTGCCATAATTATCTCTAAATTAATTGAAGGAAATATAGAAACTTTACAACACAAATGAAGACAGACAACCAAGATCTGTTTCTGATTTTCATACAAGTATTGAGTGGTTCACATTCAAAAACAAGAAGTCAGGATGTTTCTGAATGCCACGGCTTCAAAATCAAGACATTTCTGTAAAGTAAAAAAGTAAAAATTAACTATTAGAAGAAAGCTGAAATTAGAAGCTTACTGTTTTAACCTCTAAGAAGAATTTACTTCATCTATGACAATCAAAAACAAATGAATATTTGTAAATCGCAGACTTTTACCACTACTGTGGCATATCCACACTTTGCTAGTGGACCATGTGGTTGAAATCCACGGGTTCAGACTGTTCCCACTTACTTAACTGATAAAACAACTTGGGAAGGCCCATACTATATGGTGTACATGGCGTCTGTTTAGAACTCCTTATCCTTAATGGCATCTTGCCTTATGGGTTGAATTCAAACATGCCAGTAAATAAGATCCAGCTTCAGTTATGATGTACTAATCCAAATTTGCTAGGGTGGCTGTAAGTGGTGGATGATACTAAAAGAAGCTGCAGGCAAGGGATTAGTCTCTACTTCCTTGTGAAGTATTTAGATCTATTTTTTGTTGAAATCTCAGGTAAAAGATGTTTTGGAGACCTAAACATAGAATTGCAAAGAATAATTACATTCTAGATCAGGCTTCACACACTATAAGGTGCTATGAATCCACCTCAGGATCTTGTTAAAATGTGGATTATGATCTCAGTGGCTATGGGGAGGGAATGGGGAGTTTAATGGATAAAGAGGATCAGTTTTCCAAGAAGCGTTCTGGAGGTTGTTTGCATAACAGTGTGAGCATACTTAACACTACTGAACTGTACACTTAAAAATAGTTAAAATGGTCAATTTTATATTAGGTGTATTATACTACAGTTTTTAGAAAAGTTCTCTGGCCAGACTCGGTACTCCTGTAATCCTAGTACTCTGGAAGGCCAAGGTAGGAGCATCCCTTGAGCTCAGGAATTTGAGACCAGTCTGAGCAAGAGTGAGACCCTGTCTCTACTAAAAATAGGAAGAAAAAAATAAGCCAGGCATTGTGGCATGAGCCTGTAGTCCCAGCTGCTCAAGGAGGCTGAGGCAAGAAGATCACTGAACCCAGGACTCTGACATTGCTGTGAGCTAGGCCAATGCCATGGAACTCTAGCCTTGGGCAACAGAGTGAGACCCTGTCTCAAAAAAAAATTCTCTGATAGCCCTAAAGGGAGGAGCTGCTACAGGGTTCTCTGTGCCTACATGGGTTCCTGATCTGTGACCCTGTGAAACCCAGCACTCCTCCCTACCCCCACGAGCATACACAGTATTTGATCATGACGAAAGAAACCTTTGGGAAAAGAAAAGTGCCCATCAACTAGTGAGTGGGTCAAGAAAATATGTATATACACAGAGGGTGCTAAAAAAGTGTACACATTTTAAGGAAAAAAAAAATTAAAATTCTAATATATACTGAAAAATGAATTTGAGTCACATTTTATGTCTGCAGTTACAAGAGGTACTCAAAGTGGTTGCCATCAGTGTTGGGGCAGTTCTGATACATGGAACTATTGCTTGAGCAACGTTGACCAAAGTGTCCACTTGTATTGCTGAGCATTGCGTTTCAGTTCCATCGTGGAGTACCGCTAGTGTGGCCGGTTTTCTGTGGTCCACCACATCCTTATAAAGTCCGACAGGTAGAAGTCAAGGGGTATTAAGTCAGGAGAACATGGGGGAAACTCAATGGCAGCACTTCATCCTGTCCATTGTCCTGGCTAATTCTGGAGGTAAGCACTCACTTCTCAGTTTTCTTTCCTTCCGAAATTTTTCTGTTTTAAGAATGGTTGTCTGCTTGTTCTGCTTACTCCTATGTCGTGCCCATTGGTAGACTTCTGTGGCAAGCATGTGAACTGTTCAACACTGTAGTAGAAGTAGGAGCTGCTGTGTGAGGCCTCCTAAATCTTCCCTTGTGCACATCAGTACCATGTGTCTCAAACTTACCACAAAGGCATGCAATTAATTGTTAGGCATGTTGGAGGTTTTGCTGTATACTAACACCTGTGCTGTCATTGTATTTTCATGACATTCTCAATTTTCAAACACCACTTCAAAATAATCTTGTGTTCCTTGAATGACAACCATGAGTCTGCTGTTTTCTTTGCCTGTCCTCTCTATGGTATGGTGACACTAGCATTCATTTGATTAACCCCATTTTTTGAGCGAACATCATACTACGTGTTGCTGCCATAATTCAATTAATTTCAAAAAGCAATGCATAGGTGAGATCTCTTAAAATGTGAATACATTTTTTGGCACCCCGGGCCTATAATGGAATAATATTCAGCCATTAAAAAATAATGAAATAATGTTTTTAGCAGCAACTTGGATGGAAATGCAAGCCAAAATCCTAAGGGAAGTATCCCAGGAACAGAAAAACACTGAATACTGTATATGACCATGTATATACTATATACTGTATGAGAGTGGTAACAGGTACTTTGGAGACTCAAGGGGAGAGGGTGGGAAGAGGGTGAGGGAACCAGTTTCTAGGTAATGTCACTGCTGCTTGTGCACAGACCACACTTTGAATAGCAAAGCTGGTGGCTCTGTGCCTAATGCTCAGTGGTTAGGGTGCTGGCCACATACACCGGGGCTGGGCGGGTTCAAACCCGACCCAGGCCTGCTAAACAACAATGACAACGCACCAAAAAAATAGCCAGGCCTTGTGGTGGGCGCCTGTAGTCCCAGCTACTTGGGAGGCTGAGGCAAGAGAATCAGTTAAGCCCAAGAGTTTGAGGTTGCTGTGAGCTGTGACACCACAGCACTCTACCGAGGAAAACAGTGAAACTGTCTCCCCCCAAAAAAGAAAAAAAAAGCTGAAGATAACTGAGCTACAGATGAACTCTCAGGGAGCAGGTGAAGAACTGTTACATGTTCTGAGTAGTTACTCCAATTCAGTCCATTAATCTGTACTGTTTTCACCCATCAATCTCTTCAAATTGAAAGCCTGCCTTTCACACATTCCTTTTCTTTCTTTCTTTCTTTCTTTTTTTTTTTTTTTTTGAGACAGAGTCTCACGGTGTCGCCCTGGGTAGAGTGCTGTGGCATCACACAGCTCACAGCAACCTCCAGCTCCTTGGCTTAAGAAATTCTCTTGCCTCAGCCACCCAAGTAGCTGGGACTACAGGCGCCCACCACAATGCCCTTCTATTTTTGGTTCTAATTGTCATTGTTTGGCAGGTCCGGGCTTGAACCCGCCAGCTCTGGTGTATGTGGCGCCCTAGCTGCTGAGCTATAGGCATCGAGCCCACACATTCCATTTTACCGACATTTCCAGACAATTCAAATGTAGGGTTTAAGCATGAGTAACAGAACATAGCAAGACCCCTTCTCTACAAAAAAGTGTAAAACTTAGCTAAGCATGGTAGAGTGTACCTGTAGTCCCAGCTACTTTGAAGGCTAAAACAGGAGGATGCCTTGAGCTTAGGAGTTTGAGGCAGCAGTGTGCTACTATGGTCATGTCACTGCAGTCCAGCCAGGGCAACAGAGCAAGACCCCCTCTAAAAAATAAAGTAACTCACTAGAGCTCAAGAGTTCAAGACCAGCCTGAGCAAATAAAGACCCTGTCTCTACTAAAAATAGAAAAAATTAGCTGGGCTTAGTGGCATTTGCCTGTGGTTCCAGCTACTTGGGAGTCTGAGGCAGGAGGATTGCTTGAGCTCAGGAGTTTGAGGTTGCTGTCAGCTAGTCTCAATAAAGGTCTGTTGAATAAAGTTACTGAAATAGAACTGTCTTGGGGCCCTTAACACTAGGATAGGTCTGAGCTTTTTATAACTGCCTGAACTTCAGCAGGGGGCTGCAGGCCCACAGAGGTGAGAGTTTAGAAAGGAATACCTTCCTAACCAATTTGAAACTAGTGGATAAACAACTACATGCTCACATGAGAGAAAAACTAAATTAAAATATGGGGAAGGAGTTGGTTTCTTTTTTTGGGGGGGGACAGTCTCACTTTGTTGTCCTTGGTATAATGCCATGGTGTCACAGCTCACAACAACCTCAAACTCTTGGGCTCCAGTGATTCTCTTACCTCAGCCTCCCTTGTAGCGGCCACAACACCCGGCTATTTTTTTGTTGCAGTTGTCATTGTGGTTTAGCTGGCTCAGGCTGGGTTTGAACCCACCAGCCCTGGTGCATGTGGCCGGCGCCCTAACCACTGAGCTATGGGCGCCAAGCTGATTGGTTTATTTTTGACCCAACAAGTACATTGTACCCAGTATATGGCACACTTCCTGGGTGAAGGACACAACTACAACACAGACTTTAACCTTACAAAAGCATTTATGTAACAGCTCATATTAACCCGAAATTTTAAAAAATCCTCAACCAATTTGGGCTATTGGCACTTGTAACTGTACCTTTGCTTCTGGTAAACATGGTCCAAACACCTCCAACAAAAGTCTTTCTTCTCTCACTGCTTTTTCAAAGTCTGCAAATGATATCTTGCCATCTTTGTCATAATCCTAAAGAGGAAGATATTTCTTGATAAATGATAGAAAAGTTTTAAATTTGGCATGAAAATAGCTAATAGGTTTTACCAAGTGAAACTATAAGTTCACACTTCTGTAGGCACTATTTATTTAAATCAAAAGGTATCTATTTATGGAGGCAACTTACTTTCTTCCTGTTATTGGCATATCTGAGTTACCTTAAATCTATTAAGTGTATTTCTACCCCTAAAATACTTTACCTGGAGATATAAAACAAAAAAAAAGAAGATGCCCACTATTATATTGCTACTTTTATGATAAGTACAATAGGGCACCGATTTTCAAGTTTAATTTTTTTTAGGACTTGTTCTTCAAAAGAGTACTTGGGAGTCCATCAGGTAAAAAGGATAAAAGCGTAGTTGCTCTTTTAAGAAGCAAGGCACTGGCTCGGCTTCCGTAGCTCAGTAAGTAGGGCGCTAGCCACAAACACTGAGGCTGGCGGGTTCGAGCCTGGAGCAGACCTGCTAAACAACAATGACAACTGCAACCAAAAAATAGCCGGGCCTTGTGGCGGGCACCTGTAGTCCCAGCTACTCGGGAGGCTGAGGCAAGAGAATCACTTAAGCCCAATAGTTTGAGGTTGCTATGAGCTGTGACTCCACTGCACTCTACTGAGGGCGACATAGTGAGACTCTGTCTCAAAAAAAAAAAGAGGTGGTTGCAGTTGGAGACATACTGTCTCTTAAGAATTCTACCAGCCCTAGCAGTAGATAGTCAAAGCATTTCTTAAAGAAAAGGGTATTCTGGAGCCTGTATTAGCTGAATCTGAGACTCTGAAGCCCCCATTAGATATTTCTTCATGAGATACTTCTTTCCTAAACTTCACAGTAATGTAGGTGACCTGGGCCTGGACTGCCTTAGATTTACAAAACCTCACAGTATGCAGCCAGGCACTGTTCTAGGCAATAGATAGAGCAGGGAAGAAACAAAAACCCCTGCCCTTATAAAGGTTATATTCATCATGGAGGAAAATAAATCATTTTTAAATCTTGAGCTTTATTCAATATCCACTTGATTGGATATTATGCATTACAGTGTTTCTTTCTTACCATTTTCTTCATTGTTATGTCTACCAACTCCCGTACTCCTTCATCAGTTTCTTCTTCAGATGACTGTTGATGTAAACTGTCCTTCAGTATGTCAAATATTTCCTCTCGAGAAATGTAACCATCTCCATCCAAATAATAAACTTCAAAACAGACTTTTAAAGCACAAGAAGTTGAAAGGATTTGGATAAGAACTGTTAAAATGTCACTAGTCTTCTCTTTAGTTACAGAGTGTCCCCAAGTTTGCCGTACATAAGGAAAGGGGAAATTGTAGTTAAATGTACCTTTATTTACAAAATATTCATTACAAAATTTCACAAATCTTTACGTGTTGATATCTAAATATTAAAAATATAAAATATAAGATGTAGCATGAGCTGTTAATTTTTTCCATATATAGTGACTGAGACACTCTGTATTTCAATATATGATACCAAAGGATAAAAACAATTTATACATCATACAATTTTTAATTAAATCCACTGCATAGTACAGAGATTTTGGAATAAAGCATTCTTTATTATATTTCGTACTATCAGATACACAAATATCCCTTGTGATGTGGAAAAATATATTAAAATTTCCAGATTTTAATATTGAGGGTCTGGCTCAGCACCCATAGCACAGTGGTTACGGCGCCAGCCACTTACATTGAGGGTGGCGGGTTCAAACCCCACCTGCCCAACTAAACAACTGCAACAAAAAAATAGCCAGGTGTTGTGGCAGGCACCTGTAGTCCCAGCTGCTTGGGAAACTGAGGCAAGAGAATAGCTTAAACCTAAGAGCTGGAGGTTGCTGTGAGCTGTGACGCCACAGCACTCTACCCAGGGCGACATAGACTGTCTCAAAAAAAAAAAAAAAGAAAATATTGAGGATCTAAAAATATTATAAAGCTGAAATAAAAGAAATTAATTTTTTAAACCTTTAATCAGGCAATGTATACACACACACACACACACACACACGTGTAAATGTATGTGTATTTATCTGTATTTGTTTTTTTGAGACAGAGCCTCAAGCTGCCACCCTGGATAGAGTGCTGTGGCATCACAGCTCACAGCAACCTCCAATTCCTGGGCTCAAACGAGTCTCCTGCCTCCGCCTCCCAAGTAGCTGGGACTATAGGCGCCCACCACAACGCC
>CAUYRH010163099.1:0-56001 GCA_963574655.1 Perodicticus potto | reverse complement strand
TGGATGGAGCTGGAACATATTCTTCTTAGCAAAGTATCTCAAGAATGGAAGAAAAAGTATCCAATGTACTCAGCCCAACTATGAAGCTAATTTATAGCTTTCATATGAAGGCTAAAACCCAATTATAGCACAAGAATACAGGGAAAAGGGAAAGGGAGGGGAGGGGGGAGGGAGGATGGGTGGAGGAAGGGCAGTTAGTGGGATCACACCTACGGTGCATCTTAGCAGGGTACTGGTGAAACTTATTAAATGTAGAATATCAATGTCTTCTTATAGTGATTAAGAAAATGCCATGAAGGCTGTCTCTAACAGTATGATCAAAATGTTTCTGATTGTATATGAAGTAAGCACATTGTGCCCCATGATTGCACCAATGTACACAATTATAATTTAATAAAATTATTTTAAAAAAGAGTTATGAATAGAGGCTGAACAGAAAATAACATGGTTGTTGAACTTGAGTATTTTTAAAATGATCCTTTAATAACCACATTCAGTCACTACAAAACTGTAGTCTCCACTTGTCTTTTCAATGCTTTTCTTCCAATATACTTTAAGTACTTGTCTTCCATCCATAAAAAGTTTAAAAGAAAGAAAAAGTTCATTCTGAATGTAGGGTAAAGGTTCCTCTTATTTTGCAACCTCTCAGCTTTTTTATATCATTTGTCTCACAGATTCCAGGAAAAGGCTTTGATTGTGGGAGAAGGCTGATGTTCAGTAAAACCTAGAAGAAAATAGAGAGTAGAGATGGATTAGACCCCTGCTATACTAATTCAGTAGATTTACCTACTTATTTTTTTATTGTATTGTATTGATTTTTTTATTTTATTGTATTGATTTTTTAATTTCAAATTTTTTAAGTTTTAATTTACAGGGTCCTTTTTTCCACTAACTCCTAGCATTTCCTTTTAAATATTGATATATTTCCTTTTTGCAAAAGTAATACAAGTTCATTGTAGAAAATTTGTATATCATAGAATAAAGAGAAAAATAATATTTTTCTCATAATTCAACTATAATTCTATAAAAACAACTCCACTGGTAAATATTTCTCTACATACATATTCTACTAAAAACATTTATATTTTTTGTGCCCCATCTATTTGTATAACATTAAATTATGTCAAATTAGTTTATATCATATTTTGTTACTCAAATCTCTAAAACCTATGTGTAAAATTTGAAATTGAATTAAATGTTAGTACATCAAAACTATTGGCCTGTCTAAAGAATTACCAATAAAAACCATTCCATAATATGTGTGGTTAGCTCAAAATTGTTTCTATGAATATTGTTAAATACTTAATTTAACCTGTTATTTCTAGTAATAATGAAAATATTTTAAGCCTGTAAAACAAGATTTTCTGGACACGCACACACAAAACAGTTTTATCACCACCTTGCTTCTGAAAACGCAGATGCACATAAATACACCCAAAGATACTGGGATACTAGATCTCTTGTATCTTGTTAATGGGAATATGAAATGGTACAGCCAAGCCACTGTGGAAATCAGATTGGCTGGGTTTCTTTGTTTGTTTGTTTGTTTGTTTTAATTAAACACATAATACTGTATCCTAAAATTGCATTCCTGGGCATTTGTCTCACAGAAATGAAACTTACGTTAATGCCAAAATCTGTACATGAATGTTTGTGGCAGGTTTATTGGTAATAGTCCCAAACTGGAAAGAACCCGTACGTTCTTTAAGGGATGAATAGTTAAACAAACTTTTGTGCATCTATGCCAATACATGGCATTATTCATCCAGTAAAAAGGAACAAACTATTGATACATGCAACAACTTGGATGGGTTTTAAAAGCATTATTCTGAGTCAAAAAAATGCCATTATCAAAAAAATCGCATGTTTTGTGATTCTTGAAATGACTCAGTTGTAGAGATAGCAATCAATTGGTGGCCAAGGGAAGGGAAGGGTACATCTAGTAAGGGACAAAATGAGGAGGTTTTTATGATGGGCAATGCATATCAATGCAGCCGGGTGTATTGATTGTGGTGGTGGTTATTGGAATCTGTACCATGTGAAAAAAAAATCTCATAGAATTATACACAAAGACTTTTAAAAAACTGAGTGCTTGCAAAAATGTCAGAAATGACATTTTCCATGGATCATAGAAGAGTTTATTGTTTTATTTTGCTATTTTTTATATTTGTCTACTTGTGGGAGGTTAGCATATTGTTTCTATGATCTAAAAAAAACCTCCGAGAGCAAGATGGCCCAATAGAAACCTCCAGCTCCAGTGATCATCCAACTGCACCAACACCTAATTCAACAACTATCTGTGTAAGCAAGCACCTTCAGAGAACTAAAAATCAGGTATCTGATCATACGACATGGGGTGAACATACTACATAGCTTCCCTCAAAGAAAGAGGCACTGAAAAGGGCTAAAAAGATAACCTTGCATTACCTACCCTTCCCCATTTCCAGGCAGTGCCAAACCAGTTTACTGAGTGGAGAATCTTTGTGCCCAAAGGAGGGAGAGTAAAGGTATTATGGGGCTTTGGACTGAAACTCAGGGTTGCCCACACACAGGTGAACACAGCACAGAGCAGAATTATACCAGTATCCAGAGGGAGCTTTTTTATTATTATTATTATTTTTTAGACAGTCTCACTATGTTACCCTCTGTAGAGTGCTTGATGTCACAGCTCACAGCAACCTCAAACCCTTGGGCTTAAGCAATTCTCCTGCCTCAGCCTCCGGTAGCTGGGACTACAGGCACCAGGCTACTTCTTTGTTGTAATTGTCATTATTGTTTGGCATCCCAGCATAGACAGTAAGGGAAGAGAGTTAGAGACTGCCTGGTAATCCAGGGAATTCTCGTCTATCTTACCAAGTTTACCCAGACTGGGTTGGAACCCAGTCCACAGTCCCAGTCTCTTGCCACACTAAGAGAAAGATAGTAATATTCAGGTACAAAGAGGTCATGGAACACCAAGCAGATATAACCTAAGGAAAAGGTTATAACCTTTTCCTTAGATATAACCTAAGGAAAGATCCCTCAAGGCATTTAATAATAAAGCACCCAAGGGTCACAGATAAAGAAAAAAATCCTAATGAAAGCAAGAAAAAAAGACAAAAAATAAATAAAGAAGCTCCAGTATGTCTGGCAGCAGACATCTCAGTTGAAACCTTACAGGCCAGGAGAAAGTGGCATGGCATATTCAAAGTGCTGAAGGAAAAGTACCTTAACCCTAATATTATATCCTGCAAAAATATCCTTAATGTGAAGAAGAAATAAAGATTTTTCCAGTGAAACAAAAGCTGAAGGATTTAATCAACAGCAGACCTGTCCTAAATTAATGCTAAAAGGAGTTCTCCAATATGAAAAAAAAGGACTTTATTGAACAATAAGCAATTTTTTGAAGGCATGTAACTCAGTAACAATAAGGACATGAACGCAGAGTACTCTATTGCTGTAATTGTGGTATGTAAACCACTTACATCTTGAGTAGATAGACTAAAACACAAACATATACAAAATAATAATTATATCAACATTTTGAGATATAGTATAAAAACATGGATGAAAGCAACAAAAAGATAAAAATCAGAGGGATGGAATTAAGGGTAGAATTTCTGTTAGAATTCTCTTTTCTTGTTTGTCTGTAAGGACATTTGTCAAAAAATTAAAATATTTGGTTATAAAAGGTTTTGCAAGCCTAACCTCAAATTCAAAACCTTACAACAGATAACACACAAAAAGTAAATTAAAACACATTACTAGAGAAAATCACTTTTAACAAAGGAAGACAGGAAGGAAGGAAGGAAGGAAGGAAGGAAGGAAGGAAGGAAGGAAGGAAGGAAGGAAGGCGGACGGGAGGGAGGGAAGGAAGGAGGAAAGGAAGGAAGCAAGGAAGGAAGGAAGGAAGGAAGGAAGGAAGGAAGGAAGGAAGGAAGGAAGGAAGGAAGGAAGGAAGGATCTTAAAATAACCAGAAACCAAGTAATAACATGGGAGTAGTAGGTCCTTACCTAGCAATCATAATATTGAATATGAGTGGATTTTAAAAAATCCTCAAATATTTTTCAGGATAAAAAGAAAAAATATGTTCTCAAACTGGAGTGAAATTCCTCCTAAGGAACCCCACAGCCATGCACACAAATCATAAGATTAGCACATCCTCCTAGAATATCCATTTTACTTGAAGATTTGGGGACATAGGTACAGGGAGGAAGCATGGATATTGTATGTAATTGCTTTATGACCTTTTCTTTGTAATCATCTTTTATATGTCAAAAATACGTAAGAATTTCATCTTATAAAAGATGATTACAAAGAAATGTCTTGCCTGAAGTGAGTACCCCCCCAAAACAACCCAGATCCCTGAGGGCTTTTGTGTTCTCTATGTTCATTCTGACCATGCCTGTGAAGCCCTTGTTAGCGTAGATATACATGGAACTTAACAATGCCTTCAATACTAGACTGTGCTGTTTCTGCCTGCCATTTGATGTATGGTGGGAGTACAACACCAGCTTTGCCTCCTAAGCCTCAAATTGATCCTCTACCTCAGAAGTGGAGAGTGTAAATCAGAATTAAGAGCTAGTTAGGGGAGGAGAAGGAGGGTCAAAGCAATCATAATTGTGGGGGACATGAAACTCATTCCATCAACATGAAAAAGCAAGAAATAGCACATCTCCTTATTATCTGTAAAGTAACTTCTGTTCCTGGCCTCCATCTCACTGACTTGGTAGGGAACTCTGACATTCCTGAGCATCCTTCCACCAACATCCCCTCATCCCAGCTCTGTCTTTGTGTCTGGATTCTGGTGTTTTAAATGTCGCCAGGGAAGTCCTCCTTTTATAGTGCCCTGGATGCAATCACAATACGCTCCTCCTCATTCCCCATCCAGGATCCTTGCAGGTTCATGGCTCAGTTGCACCTATGCCTTGGGAAGAGCCAGAGCAGCTCCTTGAGGTGGCAAGCAAAGGCCTCTCATACAGTTCTCATCAAGCACTACACGCCCAACCCTACCAAATGCCCATTCTCTAAGGAAAATACTTGTTTAAAATGTATTATATACCAAGCATTATTCTAGGTGCCTTATCACTAGCAACTCATTTTTCTTCACAAAACCCCTATGTGGTAGATACCATTATTACCTCTTTGTACTAGATGAGAAAGCAGGCATGGAGTTCAAGTATATACTTTTAAGTACATAAACTCATACTATTTTGTTGAACTATACATTATGAATATGTTTCCAGTTGCATTTATTAACTAGTCCTCCATTGAAATATATACATTTTTTTTTTTTTTTTTTGTAGAGACAGAGTCTCACTCTATCGCCCTCTGTAGAGTGCTGTGGAGTCACAGCTAACAGCAACCTCCACCTCTTAGGCTTAAGCAATTCTCTTGCCTCAGCCTCCCAGGTAGCTGGGACTACAGGCACCCACCACAGCGCCTGGCTAATTTTTGATGCAGTTCGGCCGGGGCCGGGTTTGAACCCGCCATCCTCGGTATATGGGGCCAGCGCCCTACTCGCTGAGCCACAGGCACTGCCCTATACATTTTAATTTGATAAATAGCATTTCTTTTATAGCTGTGTCATAATTTAATTCTGTAGTTTTCCATAAGAAGAAATGAAAATATAGGTTACATAAAGAGAGTTTGTTCATTCTTATTACCCCTTTGGTTTATGTAACTTACTAATAAGATAAAAAAAAAAAGCTCTCAGGCAATCCTATTTTTTATACTCCATTAAATGTCTTGCAGTATTTGACATATATGTACATCCACAACAGCCATCCCCTAGGGCAGATACTCTGTGTTCACACAGGCTTCAGGCCAGAAGCAGCTTCTGCTTTTGCAAAGAAGAAAACCCTGTAGCACAAGAGGAAGCCTATAATCTTATCTTCAATTCTGAACTATAAATCAGCATTAGATAATTTTTTGATAATTTTGCTAATGTTACTGTAGGCCAGTAATACATTTCCTTTTATTTTATAAAACAGTGAGCTGACAAAATTATATGATAAGGCCATTTGTAAGCAATATTTTCATTTCTTTTGCTCTTTTCAGATGAATATAATGCCAGGTTTAATGCACTGAGAGGATGTCTGCTCATGTATGCTTTTTAAATCATTTGAAGCAATGATGATACCCTGTTAGAATGGCTTATATAGTATGTGTATGAATTTCAAAGAATTGTGTATGCATAAATCAAAGGATATGGCAAGGCCCTGACATGATTACATCTTGAAAGTTCATTAACAATATCCTTGGAGTACATCACAGCCTTAATATGCACACTTGAGAATTGACTGGTTTTCAATTTAGTTTAATTTCCTGAATGGTAATGTACATTTTTCATTTGATGTAATTGGAAAACTCAGAGTGGATTAGCACTGGACTAGAAGAAGGAAAAAATATATCTTTTATCAGGTCCACTGACTTACAATTATAGCTTGATTTTGCTATGCAATTGTTCTAAGTATCTTTGTATTTTGCTTTTGGATGGGGCTTAGCTTCTCACCTAGGTTAACTTCATACAAATCTGTCCTTTAAAAGTCTCTGGTATATCCTTATAGGATCATCAATTAGCCTAGATTATGCTCACACTGAAAGGTCTCTTCCTTTTCAAGAAGCTTTCCTAGCAGCTGTAGTTATTTTCACTGAAACAAGAGTTCTTCCTGTGTAATCACTTGTATTCCAAATTAGAAGTATTTGCCTTCGATTGTTAACACAAAGACATGGGCAAGATATTTGCCTAACTTAATCGTTCTTTTTATATGACTCATGACTTGTTAGAAAGCTTATATTCTCCTGTTTCCTGTGAATGTGTCTTCACTTTTCCAGCATCTGATTTTGAAGAGACCAGCTGGATTCTTATCAGTAAAACTGCGCAAATTAAAGATAAATATCTCTGAATCATAACACTTTCATTTTCCTGTTAAAACAGCTAGCTTTAAACTTTCAGGGATGAGGACATCACCTGATCTCTATTTCTTCTTTCTGATTGCATTTAATGATCAGATCACAGAACTGGAAAACAACCCAAGAGATTATGGAGTCAGCCTCCAGCTCCAGGCCAACCTGTGCCTTAACTGTTTACTTTCTATGGTCCTTTCCTGGACCAGAATTTTACAGGTTTTCCTTCGGAACCTACTTAAGAATTTAAATATTCCTCCAGGCATGAGTCAATGTCTCTTGATTAAACAAGACTCTTATTTCAATCAAACTCCATTCATTTTCTTTTGTTTTATTCTCTGTTGATGGAAGAAACTAGTCAAATCTTTTACAAGATGTACATCACATGTTCATTCGGAGGTTGGCTGTTAAGGAGCCTTTACCTTGTGGAGAAAAGTACTACTTTTTTTTGTAGTACTTAATCTTTATCTCATTTCAGTAGGGTCAGTTTCAAGAATAGACAGTACCATGGTAGGATGATTTCAGAAGTGTCCTTGTAAGCAATTTTCTCCACAGAATAAGTGTGACTTCTATCAAGACATGTCCTTTCTATTTATGAGTGAATTGTTTATTCCAGTTTTCACTTCCAGTGAAAGTGAAAACTGAGTTTCAAGCCAGCTAACGATTGAAGAGAAAGCTCAGTGTAGAGCCTTAGAATGGAAATTAAAGCCCCAGGCATGCTACCTGCTTGGCAGGGTGGCTTTGTGAACAAGTTGTTTAAGGTTTAACTCTGCTTCCTCATTCATAAAATGGAGATGCTCTGATTCATTACTTTTGAAAGGGAATTATTGGTATTTGAAAGTACTGTAAGAATTATAAAGTCCCAATTCAAACGTGAGGTCTTTCTTTTGAAAAGAGAAAGTTCAGGAGCTTACTCAGCCCCAGATCTTGAACTAAAACCAATGACTAGAAGACACAAAAGATCATCAAATTTCAAGGTAGGGCCAGACTAGGATGAGGTCAGTCATCTGGGGTGGGGGTGGGGGACATGTAAGGAAGACCTTCTCTTTGTCTTAGCACTATTTCAGGAAAATGTAAAGAAAAATCTTTCTTTATCTTTAATGTTAACTGTATCCTTCCCTTGGTATCCTGTGGAATTCATTCCAGTAGGTTTTAACATGTGTAGTTCTAAAACAGAGTTGTGGCCAAAATAAGATTGGGATACATACTAAACCTCCTCTCAAATATACTTCACATTCTCATATTATAAGCTCTGAAAAGGCCTGTAATAATATAATGTTCCTGGAACTTAACAGCTTCTATTTTTTCCCTTAGCCTTTCCACCTTTTCGTAGAACTATAAATAACAATGCCGATAACCTTACAAAAAGGTGAAGACAGAATCCTGTGTTATTATAAAGTCAAGTAAGAACTACATTATTTAGACAGTTAAATTATAGAGGACTCAATTTTAAGATTTATTTTACGAATCTTTATGCAAGTAGCGAAAATTTCAATATTTAAATTATGCTTGTACATGTATGATTCTGTAAAGCCAGCAGATTTGTCGTGTCTTAAAATTTTAAGTAATATATCAGGAGTTATCAAACTTACCATAGTGATATAGCTGCTAAGTGATTATTTTTGAACATCTTTCAAAATTTTTTTTTTAATTTCAACTAAACAATGAGGATACTCATTTTTAGATTATATTGCTCTCACTTCCGAAGTAAAGTTCAAGTTGTAGTTGACCCCATCCTTCCCCCCAAAAATCCCTCCACATCACCATAATACTACTTGGATTATGTTTTGGAGTAATTGAATCAATCAATAATAATTATCTAATAGTTGCCTACATTGTTAAGGGTTCTGTGCTTTTATCGTATATTAAAGCTGAAAGTAAAATGTCTCTACAGAAAGAATCTTGACAGTTTAAAAACATACAACTGAGGGTCATCTGGAATTTTTCAAAAATAACTAAGTGGCAGTCTGAAACACGTACCATTGCTCTTTTTTAATTTTTTCATATATTTTTTAATTGGCCAATAAAATTGGATATATTAGTCATGTAAAACATGATGTTTTGAAATCTGTATACTTTGTGGAATATCTATATCTAGATATTTAACATATGTATTACCTTACAAAGTTTACAATTTGTGTAGTGAGAACATTAAAAATCCATTTTCTTAGCATTTTTCAAGAATACAATATATTTTTATTAACTATCATCACCATGTTGTATAACAGATCTCATGAAGTTATTCCCCCCAATACTAGAATTTTGTATCCATTGGCCAACATCTCTCCTTCACCCTACGTCACTCTGGTCCTTGGTTACCACCCTTCTCCTCTTTATTTGTACCTTCTTATTCTTCTGTTTACAAGGTAGTCTGGGTTTGGACTCTGTTAGCAGGAAGAAGAAACCCTTCACTTACACCCGGGCCCACCAGAGAACCTTTTGGGAGAAATGGGAGAGCAAAGCAGATGGAAGGAAAAGTCAGTCTAAGCCTTAAGCAGGGAGTAGCAAGAGGAAGAGTGAATTAAAAAGAGATTGGAACAGTTCTGTTTGCAGAGAACAAACATGCTCTACTTTGGACCAAAAATTATTCATCTTTATTTTGTATTTATAATTTTCTTTACATTTCTAATATATTCCATGGATTTAGGATCTACTATGTGGAATGTGTATGGTAAAAAGTCCTGGTGTATTTATATATATATAAATTCTCCCTTTTTACATAGAAAGTGTAAATTAGTGGAATAAACAAGATTTCGAGGGGGAAATCTTTAAACTATTTAAGTGAACAGGCTGCTCTAGTGCCCTAAAGCATTTCAAAAGCAAAGTAGCTATGCAAATTATTGCTTGTTATTCTTTAGATCATCACACTTTCTTCCCTATAGAGCTTCTCTAGACAGTCCATTCAACCTACTGTGTATTTTTAAATGAAATCAAAATCTTGCTTCTTGCCCAGACTCGGTGGCTCACACCTATAATCCTAGTGCTCTGGGAGGCCGAGGCAGGCAGATCCAGTGAGCTCATGAGTTAGAGACCACCTTGAGCAAAAGGGAGACCTTCTCTCTAAAAATAGCTGGGCATTGTGGTGAGCACCTGTAGTCTCAACTACTTGGAGGCTGAGGCAAGAGGATCACTTGTGCCCAAGAGTCTGAGGTTGCTGTGAGTTATGATGCCCTGGCACTTTACTAAGGATGACAAAGTGAGACTCTGTCTGGAAAAAAAATAGAGACAGAGACAGAGAGATAGGTGTAAACCTAAACTGCTCAAAAACTAAAGTCTCTTCAGCCTACAGAATGGAAGAAAATATTTAAAAACTGTACATCCCATAAAAGGCTAATATCCAGAATCTATAAAGAACTCAGCAAGAAAAATACAAAACAACCACATTAAAAGTGGGCAAAAGACATGAACTGAAGGTTTTCAAAGAAGATAGACAAATAGCCAACAAACATGAGAAAATGATCAACATCCCTAATCATCAGGGAAATGCAAATTAAAACCACAATTGGGTATCACCTTACCTTGTCAGACGGCCATTATCAAAAAGTCAAAAAACAACAGAGACAAATGAATTTTTATATGTTGGTGGGACTGCAAACATGGAAAACGGCATGGATATTCCTTAAATAAATCTAGACTTAACCATTCGACCCAGTCTTCCTCCTACTGAGTATCTAAGAAATTTCATCAGAAAGACACCTGTGCTCAAACGTCTACCACAGCACAATTCACAATTGCAGAGATGTCAAATCAGCCTACATGCCTATAAGTTCATGAGTGGATAACAAAAATGTGATGTATGTCACACACTCACATACCCACACAGACACACATTATGGAATACTACTCAGCCACAGGAATGAATGAAGTAAAGTCTTTCACAGCAACTTGGATGGCACTAGAGACTATTACCCTAAGTTAAGTATCTCAAGAATGAAAAAGCAAACACCAGATGTACTATCTAAAAATTGGGAGCTTATTGATGGGTACCCACAGAGACGAAGAAATTTGTAAAGGTGATTGGAAACCAAGAAGAGAAAGGAAAAGAGGGGGTGGAATGAAAACTTACCTATCAGGTACAATGAACACTATTCAAGTGATAGGCACCTAAAAGCCCTAACTTAAACATTATAAAAGTCATCTATGTACCAAAATCGTACCCCTTTAATATTTTGAAATTTTAAAAAAATAATTTTTATAGAAATCTCAGTAACAAAAGAACTAGTTAAATATATGAGGGCTGTCCAGAAAGTATGTAGTATGTTTCTATTTTTCATATTACATTGCTGGATACTTTCTGGATGGCCATTATATATAACATATAAAAATAATAAAATCTTCTAAAAATTAAAACATTTTCCTTGAAGGTTTCTTAAGTGGTACATAATTGTGTGCTTTAATTATTTAGGTAACACATAGGAGCTTATCTTAGATTTATTTGGCAATTTGGATTGAATCTTTTAATGAAAAATTAATACAAGTATTTTATCAACCCTAAATGTTTTAGATGACCTTTTAAATCATATGAGGCAAAAATATAAGAACTTATTTAAATTATGTTTAGTTTTTTTATTCCTTATATGATTTTCAAAATATATTAATATTACTTACATGGGCAAAATTTATATATAATTTATAAGTGACCTTATATCAAGAAATGTACTTTTGTTTTGATAAATTTACTTTGCATGATTTAGAGCCCAATTTCTAGAATCGTTTAGAGAAGATGCAAATTTAGCATATTTGGCATTTTTTAACTTGATTTGTTAAGAGTATCGAGGTCTAAGCTTTTTGTTTGCTTATTTGGGATTTTTTTTCTTCTTTTTTTTTCCCAAATGAAGGGCAGTTTGTTCCTATATTCTTGTCCACAGAAACACTTAGTTATTAATAATAGTTAAGATCTATTGAGACAGAATGTATTTTTTTTTTGCCCAGAAGGGACAAACTCTTGAAGTTTCACACATGCTTTCTGAAATGCATGTGAAAATTATGACTTTACATGGACTAGTAAATAATGTTTTGAAATATAGTTTTTAAAATAATGTAAACCTTATAAGAGCTTCGTAAAGGAAATTCATCCTCTTCAGGTTTGGAATCATCATAGGAAAAAAACAAAAAAGATTAGATGTTAGCAACAGAAGCCAACCAGATCTGGATGTCCCTTGAAAAATCTGTCTCATTTTCTGAATGAGGCAAAATGAATTGACAGCTCATATTAAAAAATTACATAAGTTATATTTCTAATTCCAAATTTGATCTCAATATTGTAATGATTAGTTAAATTTCAAACACCACACGTCTTTGAAGGTGAGAGCAGAAGAGTGTGCCCCAATGCACTGAGTGTTAAAGTGGGTATTAAGAGTGGCGTGAAGGTTGTGCTCAGCATTAGACCCACCACATCCAGGTTAGTGACAGGCAGGGTGATCAGCACCTCACAACAATAGATTATATTTGGGGTGAATCATCTGTTTCAGGGGTGTTATTTATTAATTTATTCATTTTTCTTTCTTTTAACAAATACAGTATTTAGGGAACACCTACCATGTACCAAGCACAGCCCTTAGGAACTAGGGATATGGAGATGAAAAAATATGACTGTCTGATAGAATGTATCAGTGTTGGCTCATAGCAAATGCACCACACTAATTTGTGATGGTGATAATAGGGAAAAACGTGGGGAGGCGTGGGGTGGGTATGTGGGAACTCCCTGTACTATCTGTTCAATTTTTCTGTAAACCTAAAACTGCTCTGTCTTAGCTCAGGGAGCCATAATGAAATAACATAGAGTAGGTGGCTTAAATAGCAGAAATTTATTTATCAGAATATTACAGTCTGAGGAATCCAAGATCAAGGTGTCAGAAAGATAAATTTCATTTTGAGGTCTCCTCTCTTGGGTTATAGGCGGTTACCATCTCACTGTATGTTCACGTGACCCACTCTCTGTGTGGACAAGGATATAGCACTCTCTCTTTCTTATTTTTACAAAGTCATTAATTCCATCATGACCTTATCACCTTTTAAACGCTCTGTCTCCAAATATAATTATATTGGTGGTTAGGGCTTCAACTTAAAATATTGGGGTGGGGGTATATAATATAGGTCTTAGCATGCTCAAAGAGTAATAAAGGCTATTAAAAAATACATAAGACTTTAAAAATAAGCATCTAGTAGAAGATCTAAATATATAAATAACCAATAATAGCAGGATGATGTTTTAATAGAGATATTCACAGGGGTGCTATAAAACCACAAAGGAGGATTATTATCTAATTCAGGGTGGGTCAGTGTGGTCTACCTGGAAAAGGTCCGTGCTGGTATAAAATCTTGAAAGATAAACTAGAATTAGCCAGACTAAAGATTATGAGGGAGGTGGTGGGTACACTGTAGATTGGGGAGAAAGAGGGAGAGTGAGAAGGAAACTATTCGAAGAAGAGAGAATGGTAAGTACAATTGTATAAAGACTTGGTGTGTACACTGGGGCAGCCTGGTTTGAACCGAAGCTCTGTCACAAACAGGTCTGAACATACTTGTACCAAGAGTCAATTAGTGTGAGCATCGTGGATTGAATGAGGCCAAAGCTTTGACCTAGGTATGAGGAATAATGACTTGGCTGAAGAGACAGGCTGGTGTGTGCCACTGCCTCAGCCTTACTGCCCTCAACTCTGAGCCCTGTGAAGAGACAAGACTTAGTAACAAGCAGAAAGTACTGCTTTCAGGAGAGTCTTTGTGAGATAATGGAGAATAAAAAGCTCTGCTTTGTGCCTTGGGAGAGAATTATAAAAGGAGAGGGAGAGGGCCACCTTCCCCACTTTTGGACAGAGCTAGATTGACCTTAGCACAATTAAAGCTATAGGGAAATCTGGGCTGCTTTCGCAAGCTGGGCTTTAGATTTGGAGCATCTTTATCTGACTTGGTAAGTGACTGGTGCAAAGGAATGCGGGAAAGTACTTATGGCCATGAGAAATCCTGCTATTGAATTTGTAAGGAGTAAGGCCTAGTGTTATATGGACAGGGTGAGAGCCTGAGAAGTCTGAGTCTAGGCTATTCATTTTATTCTATTAGTTCACTAAATGATACAAACCAGTTATTTAGACCAACAAAACAAGGGGTTTTTCCTTGATGATCTCTTTTGTCAAATGGTATTAGTATTAATGCCAGTGGGGCATCAGTCACTACTCTTGGTAGTACAGCAATAAAATCTTTCAGATCTGTGACTGTTACTGACTTACCACTTGGTCACCCGAACAATGTGTAATATTGAGATTGATATTCTTGGGTAACTAAAATAGTTAACTGACAGAATCCTATAACTTAATCTGAGTTCAGATGGATTACCTATGATGTTTTTTATGTACATTGCATTACTCCCTTAATAATGAAATTTAAAGCAAACTGGCATAAAATGATTTTCCTAATGTTGTGCTTAATGCCTTAAAGTTCTTAATGATCTGTTTTATGCATTCCCAAGACTAAAATTAAGGTTAGTAAACTAAATTACTGCCATCACTCTATTCTTTTTTTAATTTCCAAAGTTGGACTTTTATTTTCTAATCTTTATAGAGACGCCTCCTGCCTTTGATACTTCTCAGAACAATAGCCCACTCCTCAGTGATAAGAACCACATAGCCTATAAGGATTCTAAAGGCATGTTTGATTATAAAAAGTGTCTCACATCTCTTGTCTGCTATTTATTTAATTTTGATTTTTTATTTTTGGATAGTCTCACTAGGTCACCCTGGGATTGAGTGTTATAGTGTTATTGTTCACAGCAAACTCAAACTCTTAGGTTCACGTGATCCTCTTCCCTCAGTCTCCGGAGTAGCTGGAACTACAGGCACATGCCACAATGCTGGGCTATTTTTAGAGATGGAGGTCAGGCTGGACTTGCTCAGGCGGGGCTCGAACTCATGAGCTCAAGAGATCCACCTGCCTCGCCCTTCCAGAGTGCTAGGATTACAGGTGTGAACTACCACATGTGGCCAATTGTGGTATTCTTGCTTTGCAACCAAACTCACATGCCAGTTATCCAAACAGACTAGAATTTTCCATAATGTTTGGCATAAAAAATATCCCTGACTACCTTGTACTTTCTTGATATTTTATTGCTAATATCTGTTTTTTATCAGTAAAAACTTAAGTAACTTCCTTCTAACTTTCCTCATTATGCTTACCTGAGAACTGTTGTCTTGTTTCTGTTAACACATGCAACAGTCTTTTCCTAGTGGTTTCCCTGGATCCACTATAAGACTTTTGCCATTCTTCTGGCTGCACGTTTGCTTTGCTCTCCTGTTAAGAGCTTCTAGATGTACAGGTTCACAGAGTCATAAAGACTAAAAAGTGCATCTGGGATGCTGAGTGCTGAGACTGTATGTTGTACATTCACATAACTCTCTCTCTGTTCTTGGTTTTAGTGAATCATGATACACTATGCAGTTAATAATACTGGATAGTGACTATCACATAACTTGCTATTGATAGCGATGTGCAGTGTCTTCATGACATTGGGGGAGCATATACCAGTACATTTTATCAAATGAAACTCAAATGAACCAATCGTTTCATAGCCTTACAAAGCGCATGTATGTCTAATATCAGTTAGATATTGCTGCAAGGATGACAGAAACAACTGTGCCTATTTGTGCTATTTTTTTAAAAAAAAAAAAAAACAGGCATACAATTGTGAGAGAAAAATTTCCCAATTTGACTGTCAAGGGAATATGACCTATAATAATTAAACTCTGGGGCAAAGAATCCTCCACACACACCCTTGAGGGAGAATTACTATTGGACTAAGCTTGGAAGTTGATAAAAATTTAACTGACAAAATGAACTTAAAAAGCATTCCTTCTTCCCTGGGCCTGGAAGAATTGCATTGTCAATGTGTCCTGAGTTTTCTTTTTTAAAATTTCTTGGAGGACTTCTTCCTGCCTACTTAATCCTCATTTAGCTGCAGGTGGGAATGGTGGTTGCAGGCTTCCTCAGGCCATCTGGGCTGCTATAACAAAATACCTCATAAGTAAAGGAATGCATTGTTCACAGATCTGGAGGCTGGGAACTCTGATATTAGGACACCAGCAGATTCGGTGTCTAGAAAAGGCCTGTTCCTCAGACTCGAAGATGGTGCCTTCTTGCTCCATCCTTCTGTGGTGGGAAGGGGTGAACAAGCTCCCTTGAAGTTCAGTTATAAGGGAACAAATATCATTCATCAGAGTGGAGCCCTCAGGACCTTATTGCCTCCCAAGGTTCTCCTCTCTTAATACCACCACATTGGAGATCAAGTTTCAGCATTTGAATTTTGGAAGGACACACAGTTTAAAACCATGGCAAGGCTATGGGGGTGTGTGGAGTTGAGCGAGAGCTTTAGGCTTCCTCTAGTGCTGTCCTCAGTGTCTATGTGAGCAGAACTGAAGCAAATGATTAGTAGGCCACAATTACCAAACATGCTACCTATTACGACAGTTCTTTCATAACTATGATCCCCAAGGTAGAGTAAAGCTTGCTAATATTTGTGGATCATCAAGGCTGTGTTTTAGAATTAGAGAAATACTGTTGATGTATTCTATTCAATAATTTATTTAAAAAACAGAAACTGAGTGTACACCATGTATTATAGGATTGTGCTATGTTTTAAGGGTAAATGAGTAATTCATATATGCTCCCTAATCTCATGGAACATATAGTCTTATGGAGGAAGCAGGCAATAAACAGGTGGATAACAAAGTACTAATTATAGCAAAAACTATATAAAACACATAGGAAGCAATAAAATAGAAAAGATAGGAATGTCAGAAAATAAAAGGAAGTGAAAAATTGGAGTAGTGCAGAAAGAACAAGGTTAAAGACTGAGGAAAGAGGAACACTGGTCTATACTAAAATAGAATGCTTTATCTAGAGCATAATAAAAATAGATTGTGCATATGTATAATCAAAGAAAAACTGCCCTGAACTGACTGAAGCAGGCAAGGATGACTTAATTCCAGACTCTTGCAATAGAGGAGGGAGAGATTAAACTCAATTCTTTTGAAACAAAAGATGGGAGAAATTTGAAACCCCAGGATGAGTTAGTGGAATAGTTCTGGAAGATTTTAGGTTGGGAAGTTTGGTTAATGTTGCAAGACCATCTGGGTTTACTAATTGGCACGTAGTGAAGTTCAGCTCCAGCCCTACAATCCAACCTTCCAGTTTTCCACAAAGACTAGGACATAGGAGCCCCACCCTTTCTTGGTGATTGTATTTCACAGGGATAGCTACCAAGTCCTTGAGAACTACTGTCCCAAGTTCTCTAACTGGCAAGACACCAGAAGATTTATGATTTTAAAAGGCAGGGAAAGAATATATGATTATAAATTTTCTAATGTAGATGCTAAAAAAAGGGGGTCAGGGGCCTCAAATCCAGGAGAAGCCATAGAACTTGGCTAAAGTTTAGTCAAGCTGAGGGGAATGGTAAGGCTGACTTAGTCAATAATGGGGGTGGGGTCAGGGGGAGAGGAAGAGAGAGTTATGGCATCAGGTAGTCACTCCTGATACAGGTAATTACACCTGGCTTCTTCACTATTAAAAAGCCAGTATTAAACCCAGAGAAAGGTGTAGATTTTATAGGGCCTAAAACATAAAATTTGAGAGAGGTCTGCAGTTATTATTAAGAAAATAATGAACAAATACTAATACAAAACTAGAAATTGGGCCTTGAAGGAGCTCACACAAGCAAGGGACTTTGAATTTTAATTGTCCTTCATTCATGGTTAATCCCCTTCTGACTCTAATTATAGGCCTTCTTGATACAACATTTTGATGTTAGACGAATAGGTACACACCAAGGCTTTTGTTTATGTAAGTCCTGGCAACTTTCTGTAGAATCTGCAAAGCAAAAGAAGAAATTTTAAAAAGCATTTTTATTGTTCAGTTTTCTGGCTTGCTTCATTAACCTACCTGTCTGTTTTCATCACCTATTAGTATTTTAAGGGTAGCTTTTAAATTTGTTTTTATAATACCATGTAATTCTCTGAGTTTCTTTACAAGTTATGAAGCTGAGCATTCCTCACCCTCTTATCCTGATATATGATGCTGTTAGCCTTCTGCTTTTTAAAGCAGATAATAGTGATTAATTATGATTGGCTGCTGTCTACTGCCCATTATCCCGTCTTTGTTCTCTGAAAGCATATTTGCTTTGATGCTATGCTCTTAAGTTATTTACAGCTTATTTCAAGACTACTTTGGATCTTTTTTGGCTTGCTTCTCATATTCTTTTATCAAAGTGAATACAGTTCTATCAAAAGACATGAAATTTGACTATAGAATATGAGAGCTATAGATAACCCTGGATAATATTGGGCATATAGATTTGAAGTTACAGATTTCCTAAAGATGTTGTAGGACTATGACTTTTTTTTTTTTTTTTACATATATGGCATATAAAAGTATATTTTAGAAAGTGGAATACCCAGTGTGGAAATTGTATTTTGCACCACGTTTGAAAGCATTGTAGACAATCAATATATGAACTCATTCTTCTGGGTTAACTCCCTTCGACCCGCAGTTAGAATACAGCTTTTCCTGCCATACTTTTAATTGGTGAGTATCCTGAAATTTCAAGGAGGCCATTTTTAAAAGCTCACCATTTATCACCATGTTTGTGTAAATAAGGACTTTCTTAATGTATGCAACTGAAATGAAATTGTAAAACATGTTGAAAAGGACAACCTTGTTTCTTTCAGTGATTGATTTTATAATTAGTAAAAATCATATCTTTATACACATGAAATGAGCAATTTATTAAGGTTGTACATCTATTATTTAAAGAGAAAAGGGATTCTGCTACTAAAAAAATTAGAGAATCATTTTTCTGTCCATTGATCCACCTCAAGTCACACAAATAATGTTACAGCATCAGTATATGACAGCGTTTAAGAGCCTGGCCTTGGATCCAGACACAGCTGACTTTGAATTATTCCATATATAAATTTCTGACATGCAAATTTTTAGCTTTTACTAAATGCAGTGTCTTTTATAAGATAAATATAACAATACCTATTACACAGCATTACTTGAAAATTGTTTATCATATATATTTATATACGTACTGAGTGTCTACCATGTCTAGGAACTGTTGAGTGTGTGAAGAGGTTTACAGTTTACTACTCCTAATATGGGATCTTATGTTTTGGTTTTGGGAGAAAGACACATTTTTTTTAAGTGAAGCAAAAATATTAGGATATAGAAAGTCACTGGTTAATTTCTGCTTGCGCAGTCAGAGAATATTTCTTTGATGAGGGGACATTTGGGCTATGTCTGAATGATAAGAAAGACTCATCTATGAAGTGTAAGGGAAGATAATCATTCCAGGCAAATGAAACAACTGGTGCAGCAGCTCAGGACCAGGATGAGCCTGGTTTATCTCACGTTTTCAGTGTGTGCAGAGGAGAATCCTATAAGACGAACTTAGAGAAAAGGCTTCATAAACTGAAGTAAGTAATTGAGATTATTCTAACTGGTAAAGGAAACTATTGGAATTATGATATTTAATTTTATTTACAAAATAAATTTCATTAGTGTATGTGAGAAAGTTCATTCATGGGATTTGAACTGTTGCCTTTTTCTCATCTAACATTTTATCCTAACATCCTCTGGAATTCCCTTTGGGAATTTATCTCTTCATTGGTGAGTATTATTGGGTAGTCCCTGACCTTTCCCCCACCCAGAACATGACCTAAGAATACGTGGAGTATGCTTCCAAATGGTAATTAGAATATAACGCAGATTTATAATGATATTGAAAACGTTTGATGTCCATTCATATTTAATGAACAAGTCTATATCTTTTACTTCCTGATCTTATTCATAGTTCTTCCCCATTTCATCTGCTTCTCCCTTCTTCCTTTTGAGTTGAAAAGTTCCTAATGTATTTCCAGTATCTTGTCTTGTGTCAATTTCAATTGCTTACAACCAAAGGGCCTTAACTAGTAGTGTATAAATTCCCTGGCATATACGTAGGCCTTCAATAATTTGTAATTAGTGATAGAGGTGAGCCCCATATTCTGGAGCTTATAGCTTATAATTGGGTTATAGTTTTCATATGAGGTTTCATAGTAGGGCTGAGTACATTGAATACTTTTTCTTCCATTCTTGACATACTTTGCTAAGAAGAATATGTTCCAGCTCCATCCACGTAAACATGAAAGTGGTAAAGTCTCCATCTTTTTTAAGACTGCATAATATTCCATGGTGTACATATACCACCGTTTATTAATCCATTCATGGGTCGATGGGCACTTGGGCTTTTTCCATGACTTAGCAATTATGAATTGGGCTGCAATAAACATTCTGCTACAAATATCTTTGTTATAATGTGATTTTTGGTCTTCAGGATATATACCTTGTAGAGGAATTGTAGAATCAAATGGCAGGTCTATTTTTAGATCCCTAAGGTTTCTCCAAACATCTTTCCAAAAGAAACCTATTAGTTTGCATTCCCACCAGCAGTGTAGAAGTGTTCCCTTTTCCCCACATCCACGCCAACATCTCTGGTTTTGGGATTTTGTGATGTGGACTAATCTTACTGGAGTTAGATGATATCTCAAAGTAGTTTTGATTTGCATTTCACTAATAATTCATAATTATAGGATGATGAGCATTTTTATGTGTCTGTAGGCTGGGAGCCTGTCTTCTTCAGAATAGTTTCTCTTCAAGTCCCTTGCCCACCCTGAGATGGGATCACTCATTCTTTTCTTGCTAATATGTTTGAGTTCTCTGTGGATTCTGGTTATTAAACCTTTGTCAGAGACATAACCTGAAAATATCTTCTCCCATTCTGAGGGCTGTCTGCTTGCTTTACTTACTGTGTTCTTGGCTGTGCAGAAGCTTTTTTGTTTGATCAGGTCCTGGTAATGTATTTTTGGTGTTACGTCAATTGCCAGGGAGGTCCTCCTCATAAAATATTCACCCAGGCCAATTTCTTCAAGAGTTTTCCCTGCATTTTCTTCTAGTATTTTTATAGTTTCATGTCTTAAGTTTAAATCTTTAATCCATCTTTTTTTTCATTTTTTTTTTTTTTTTTGCCAGGGGTGAGTTTGAACCCGCCACCTCCGGCATATGGGGCCGGTGCCCTACTCCTTTGAGCCACAGGCACCACCCCCATCTTTAATCCATCTTTAATCCATCTTAGTTAATGGGGAAAGATGTGGGTCTAGTTTCAGTCTTATACGGGTCGCCAGCCAGTTCACCCAGCACCATTTGTTAAATAGGGAATCTTTTCCCCACTGAATGTTTTTAATTGGCTTGTCAAAGATCAAATAACAGTAGGTAGCTAGGTTCATCTCTTGGTTCTCTATTCTGTTCCAAACATCTACCTCTCTGTTTTTGTGCCAGTACCATGCTGTTTTGATCACTATCGATTTATAATATAGTTGGAAGTCTGGAAGCATGATTCCTCTTGCTTTGTTTTTATTTCTGAGTAATGTCTTGGCTAGCCGAGGTTTTTTTATGATTCCATATAAAATGAAGTATAATTTTTTCGAGATCATTAAAGTATGACAGTGGAGGTTTACTAGGGATTGCATTAAAATTGTATATTACTTTGGGTAGTATGGACATTTTAACAATGTTGATTCTTTTGAGCCATGAGCATGGTATGTTTTTCCATTTGTTATCATGTTCAGCTATTTCTTTTCTTAGAGTTTCATAGTTATCTTTATAGAGATCTTTCACATCCTTTGTCAGGTAAACTCCCAAATATTTCATCTTCTTTGGCACTACTGTGAATGGAATAGAGTCCTTGAGTGGTTTTTCAGCTTGGCTATTGTTGATATATATAAAGGCTACAGATTTATGAGTGTTGATTTTGTAACCTGAGACACTGCTATATTCCTTGATTACTTCTAAGAGTTTTGTAGTAGAATACTTGGTGTTTTTGAGATATGCAATCATATTATCTGCAAAGAGTGAAAGTTTGATCTCTTCTGACCCTGTGTGGATACAAAGTGTTTAATTTCTCCATCATAAATGAAACTCAGTTTCACTAGATACAGGATCGTGGGTTGAAAGTTATTTTGTTTTAGGAGATTAAAAGTTGATGAGAGAGAACAGGAGTCATTCTAATATTATTCTCCTTGTAGGGTATGGTTTTCTTCCATCTGACTGCTTGCAGAATTTTCTCCTTCATTTTAACTTTGGCAAAGTTAATTATAATGTGTCTAGGAGATGTCTTATTCAGGATGAGTCATGGTGGGGTTCTGAAACTATCTACTATTTAAATTTCAGAATATCTTGGCATGTCTGGAAAGTTCTCATTCATTATCTCGTGAAGAAGAGTCTCTGTGCCTTTCAAAGCACCTCCTTGCCTTCAGGAATTCCTAAAAGGCTAATATTAGTTTTCTTTGAATTATCCCAGAGCTCTCTGAGAGAATGATCCATTTTTGCTCTCCATTTCTCTTCCTGTTTGAGTGCTTGGGAGTGTTCAAAAGCCTTATCTTCAATGTCAGAAATTCTTCCTTCTGCCTGCTCCAGTCTGTAACTGAGCAATTCTGCTGTATTTCTCAGATCTTTGAGGGCTAAAAATTCTTGTCTCAACGTGTCAAAACCTTTGGTGATTTTGTCTTAGAATTCGTTGAATTCTTGAGACAACTATTGAAATGCTCCTAGAATTTCTCATTCCACCTTTACCTCCATTCTTATTAATCATATTTACAATCCAAATTCTGAATTTTATTTCTGACATCTCAGCCATCTGTTTATGAATGGGATCTTCAGTTGTGTCTACCATATTGTTCCTTGGGAAAGTTGATCTACTCTGGTTATTCATGTTACTAGAATTTTTCCACTGATTCTGCCCCATGATTATTTTATAACATTTGGCTAGATGAGCAGATAAGGTGAAGTTTGGTTAGGGGCTCCTGGAGTAGTGATTAACCAGACCTTTGTCCAAGAGCTGGGACTGGTGTCTGTACCTTTTCCCCTAGAGCTTTGCCAAAGACATGTACAGTGCTATGGTCTGAGAAACTGGGAACCTGCTTGATGTGGTGGGGCTGAGTGGCTCTGTCATATTTTCAGCTGGTCTCTGTGCTACCCTAGTGAATCAGTTACTCTGTGTTGAAGTTGCAGCTAAGGAGAAATATTAGCAATTAAGTAACCCTGCCCTCCATAGGCAACAACGAGAAAAGGAAAATCAAAACTTTCTACAACCACACACACCCAGGGTACCACTTTGGATAGTGCTCGGGTGATTGGCCCAGTTCAAGAGGTCCAAATCAATTGTCCCAGTCAGCACCAGTCTCAGGTGGGAGAGTTCAAAAGGTCTTCAGCAACTAGATAGCAGGGGCCAGCTGGCAGCTCAAGTATGACTTGCTCTGGTGCTCCGTGAGGTCAGAAGGACCCACCCAGCCAATGAATTAGTCTGGGAAGATTGATGCCTCCTTCCCCACCTTGCATCTCTGTCACACCCAGTCACTGGTAACCCCACAGGGCTGTGACCCAGTTCCCTCCAATGAGCTGATGCTCCAAGGGTTTGCGCCTGCCTTAGTCACAGGGAGATCTATGTCTCCTCAGCCAGGCTGCCACTCTCTGCCACTATCCAGCAGGGGAAGGTGAGGCCTGACAACCTCGGGTGCTTAATGGAGGAAGGGGTGGTTCACTCAGTTCCAGCCCTGCCCCTGATTGATGTTGCAGACAGAACAGAACAATTTCACAGAATTTGTTTCTGTCCCGGCTGTATTCCCCTGCAGATCACATGCTGTTTGAGTTCATAGAAACTGTGACTGGCCCTGGTCTGTGCACCTGCCCGAAGCTGGGGTATCTGTCTCGGCTGCAGTCTGTGTTGGGGCAGCGTGGTTAGAGCTCACACTCAGCTTTTGGTTTCCCGCCTGCTTTTTTCAGCTATGATCCCCTGAGGACTGGGTGTGTCTTAGGCTCACTAAAGCAGTCCTGGTTCAGCCCCATCCTGGGAGTATGCCTTGTCTGTGCACTGCATATTCTAGTCCCCGCGCCTGCCCAGACAGTACTGCCTCAGGCATACCCTTTACTTCTGGGGCCTGAGTTTCCGTCCCAGATCTGTTCCACCAGTGCCTGCCACCAGAGAAGATGCCTGACTTCCTCTGGTTGCCCAGAGAGGCAGTGAGTATCTCTTCAAAATATCCCCAGGGGTGTGAGTCCTATTGTTCCTGCTGCCACTGCTGCTGCTGCTCTGTGCCACAGGGCACCACCTTTCCCTTTCCCGTAGGGTTCCCACAGCCTCAGTTCACCATCTTCTTACTCCAGTGCAGCAGAGTCAACACAGTCCTGCAACATCCCACACCCTGTCCACACCTCTCAAGAAAATGCCCAAGAATCTGGACTCCATGGAGGACAGGCCTCCAGACCTCAGGGTGAGAGTTGAGGGAAGTGCTGAGAGTTCAGAATTGCAGGTAGAGAGTATATACAGTTTTATACAGTTTTATGCTTGGTGGGAGAGTGCCATGGCACATTCATAAGTCCTCTCTAGGGAAGGAGTTCCGGTTTTTAGAGGGTCTCTCCCAAGGGATAAAATAGGAGGGGATCTGAACTCTGTTCGCTTGTTTGTATGGAATATATTGTGAGCTGTTCTCATGGGGGAGGGGATGTCTGTCTACTTGGTGATGGATTTTGTACCTATTGTTTATTTCCTTGGGGTTGCAAGGTTGATGTGCATTCTTTAACCTTCTCTCTTGGCTCAGCTCTAAACTACCAGCTTACTTGTTAAACTTCTGTCCTTTAACTCTCCTTCTGGATGGGAGCCTCTGTGGAAAGCTGGCTCCAGTCGGCCATCTTGCCTCTACCCCCTTAACTTTCATTCTTAAACTAGTTTTTGTATATCTTTTAGGTAATTTTCTCCAACTGTAGCATGCTATACTTTGGATTGAATTGTCTCTATAACTTAGTGTGACAACTGGCTCCAGGCAGCCATCTTGCCTCTATCCCCTTAACTTTCATTCTTAAACTAGTTTTTGTATATCTTTTACGTAATTTTTTCCACCTATAGCATGCTCTACTTTCTGGTTTGAATTGTCTCTGTAACTTAGTGTGACAACGTGTTGGCCAAATGTTTCCCTTTTCAATTAGGTGTCTGGCTTCCTAATTCTTAAATTTCAGAAGGTAATTTGTTTGGGTATTTTCTTAAGACGTTTAAAGACAAACCCATGGAATAGTTTGTGTTCAACTCTTTGTTTTTTAAATCAAAGTGAGTGTCTTAGCTTGAGTAGGAGAAGACTGTGAATGAATGCAAGTACATGAGTTTGTTAATATTTAAAAAAATTAAAGTAACAAAAATTAAAGCAACCTATACTCAATCTTAGTAAGAAATGTGATCTTTGATAAGCCTAACAAAAACACACAGTGGGTAAAAGACTCCCTATTTAACAAATGTTGCTAGGTGAATGGTTAGTGATCTGTAGAAGACTGAAACTGGACCCTCACCTTTCACCACTAACAAAAATTGATTCTCACTGGATAAAAGATTTAAACTTACGACATGGAACTATAAGAATACTAGAAGAGAGTGCAGGGAAAACACTTGAAGATATTGGTCTGGGAAAATGTTTTATGGGGAAGAATGCCCCCTCCCCAGTAATTGAAGCAACACCGAAGGTATTATTGGGATCTAATCAAGCTAAAAAGCTTCTTCACAGCTATGGGCACTGCACGTAAAGCAAACAGACTGCCTTCAGAATGGAAGAAGATTTTTGCAGGTTATGATTCTGACAAAGGTCTGATAACTAGAATCTATACAGAATTCAATTTAATCAATAAGAAAAAAAACAAACAACCCCATTTCTTTGCAGGAAACAGACTTGAGCAGAAACTTCTCTCATGAAAACAGGTGAATGGCCAACACACACATGAATAAATGCTCCTCTTTCATCACCAGAGAAATGCAAATCAAAACCACTTTGAGATATCAACTAACCCCGGTAAAATTAGCCCACATCACAAAATCCCCAAACTGCAGATGTTCATGTGGATGTGGAGAGAAGAAAATATTTCTATACTGCTGGTGGGATTACAAACTAATACAGCTCTTTCGGAAAGAAGTATGGAAAGTTCTCAAGAAACTAAAAGTTGACCTACCATTTGAGTGTGCAATTCCATTACTAGGTATCTACTCAGATGAACAAAAATCATTTTACAATAAAGATATTTGCACCAGAATGTTTATTGCCAAGTCATAGAAGTAGCCCAAATGTGCATTAACCCATGAATGGGTTAACAAATAGTGGTTTATGTACACCATGGAATACTATGCAGCCATAAAAGAGGGAGACTTTACAACTTTTATGTTTACTTGGACAGAGCTGGAACATATTTTTCTTAGTAAAGTATCTTAATAATGGTAAAAAATGTATCCAGTGTACTCAATACTATTATGAAAACAATATATAATCACTTACATATCCATACAGATGATAAAACACAAGTATAGTACAGAAAGAAGGAGGGGGAGGGCAAGTGGAGGGAGGGTATTTGGCTAGATCTCACCTAATATGTATAATGCAAGGGTACATTTCAAAACAACTAAATGTATCTTATAAATGTCTTACCACAAAAAACAAGTGAGGTGATGGTTATGTTAATCAGTTTGATTTAAGCATTTCATATTGTATATCAAATTATCAAATTGTGCCCCATTAATGTATACAATTATGATTGAATTTTAAAAATACATATCTGGGTAACTACCAGAAGAAATAGCTAAAGAGAGATAAAAGTGATAGCTTCTGAGGAGGGGGGTGACTCAGAGTACTGATTTTTGTTGTGAACCTTTTAGTAATACTACACTTTTAAAACTATGTGCATGGATTATTTCAATGAGTGATAAAAAATAAAATCCAAACATACAGAAAAAAATATGATTAAAGGAGCCATTATTTTATGCCATGGATTGGCAGCCATAAGACACAGGGCATTCAGTTATTGACACTATTAATCAGACCATACTACGATTTTGTGCTATAAGAATCTGTTACTTGAGCTAGCTAAAAGTGCTCACTGTGTTTCAGCATTCTGCTATCATTAACAGGGATTTTTAACATCAAGAAGAAACAGAAGGGAAACAGATGTGTGAGGGAATTGGCAAGTAAAGAAATCCCTAGTCTTGGTCTGGATTGAGAGTCTGCTATTGAATTGCATCTTTGAGATGAGATCTTTTGAAGGTAATGAAGTTGCCATTCATGGAGAGAGTGGTGATCTGGCTGTCCTTGTTCAACTGTGTAACATAATATGGCCTCTGCCCTTTCCATTCCTGTGTTCATGCCTAAAGTTACCTTCCCCAGCTCATCCCCAGAACACACCGGTAAACCCATTACCTAAATGTGTCTGGTTGTTTGACTAACTAATAAGTAAGTTTAATGCTATTAAACCATTTTTCTAGGGTCTAAGAACAGTACACACATCTGGAAAAGTAAATATAACTACTAAAATTGTCACCAATTATGTGTGCTAACTGCAGCGCCATTCACAATTTGTGTGGTTGCACAGGTGTCTCATTAATGCTTAAATACAGGGATTGACAGAAGCAATTATAGTTTCCCGTAGATTTGTAGGCACCCTTCAGTTCAGTGATAGAGAATTGCACTGGGGCTTGGAGCCCTGAATTCTACTTCTGGCACTCATAATAATGAGATATGTGACCCCAAGCAAATTACTTAATCTCATTAGCTGCTGCTTCTCCTTTAAAATGATAGGAATAGACTATGTGATTTTTGAGAATGAGGACTACGTGTATCCAGTACAAAACTGGAGCAAGTAATGTGTGATGGAATTTTGTGTGTGTGTGCGCGCGCACGTGCGCAAGAAGTAAAGTGTATTTTGCCCACTTATATTTGAAGAACTTATAATGCTGGAGTTCCTTAGGAAAAATGGGACAGGATGTTTGAAATCAGGAATGTCTCAGAAAATTAGGCATGTGTTCTCATCATATCATAAGGTCTTCCTCTAGACTGAAAATACTAGCATCTTAAGATTCAGTGTAACTCAGTGAAACTGTATATTTTTGTTCTTTTGTTTTAATTTCAAATCAGTTTTATTGCAATATAATTTATTTACAAAAGAAGTTTATTATTTTTGGAATTCAAGTCTATGAATCTGAACAAATGCATACAGTATAATTACCACTACAAGGAAGACACAAAACATTTCCATCACCCCCAAAGTTGCTTTCGGCTTGTTTGTAATCAATCTCCTCCTCTCCTCCTCAGTCCCTGGAGATCACTGATCTGTTTTCCTTCTCTGTAGAGAGATAGTTCTGGATTGTCTGAGTAGACCCCTCATATAAATCCTTAAAAGGGGATAGTAAAGAGAAAGGTGAGATTGGAAGCATGAGAGGGACTAGATCCTTTACTGCCGGCTTTCAGAATTCAGGAAAAGAGGACCACAAGTCAACGAATGTTTTTCTTTTGAAATCTGTATGTAAGCCAAAATTTCCATTACACATTGTGTTACGTTAAATTTGAGTCATTTCTGACTCTTGATTCTTGCTTTAAGAGTTTCTTTTGTCTGTTAGTTACATTTTTAATCATTCCTAATAAATACACTGGGTAAGTTGTCACTGGCCATAAGTTTTAAACTATTAACTAAAGAAACAGGCTTTTGAATCAGCCCTGGGTTCTATAGCTGCCTCTGCCACTCATGAAC
Organism: Perodicticus potto; assembly: GCA_963574655.1. Classification (NCBI taxonomy): domain Eukaryota; kingdom Metazoa; phylum Chordata; class Mammalia; order Primates; family Lorisidae; genus Perodicticus; species Perodicticus potto. The sequence continues at coordinate 27,482 of CAUYRH010163099.1, read as the reverse complement.
ATGTGAATGTAGCCAGTAGCTGAACTTCCTTAAGCTTCAGCTTTATAACTTTTTTAAAAGGTGAGAAATAATAGGGTTATCATTATGAGATTTAAATGAAATAATGTTTTTTTCAAGTATTTGGTTGGTACTGTGCCTGGCCTAGAGAAAGTACTCAAGAAATTATGGTTTTATTAGCATTGCAATTTTTAGTACAAACATTTTCAATTGTATCTTTTAATGACCTCATATTTTCAAATACAGAGATCTCTTTTGTAGGACACAACTAGTAAGTGAATACCCACATGACCAATAATGCCAGGAGGAATTCCTCTCAATAGTCAATAGAGCAATTTGTCTCTGTCTTTTAGACTTTGTTTTCTAAGCAAACAAGTTTGATTATAGTTGTGAAAAAGCGTGAGATTTAGCTTCAGCCAAACAAGTTACTTATGTTGCTGACAGTTACAAGTCCTATAAGTTTGGGCATGTCATGTAATTTCTTTGAACTTGATAAAAATAATCCCCAACTCCCAAAGTTACTGTGGGACTTCTATTAAGTCACACACATAATCCACACTTTATGAGCATTAACTTTCCTTTCAAATGGAGATTAACAACAATATGATACATGTTTATGAATAAATCCATAATGTAAATAGGAGTTTGTATATAATTCATTCATGATCGGTATCTAACTTTTTCAAGTGTAGTTTATTTCTATGCTATAGAAATAATGAAAGTAAAAGAGGTTTTTTCCTTTGCATTTATAATTCGTTCACGATCGGTATCTAACTTTTTCAAGTGTAGTTTATTTCTATACTATAGAAATAATGAAAGTAAAAGAGGTTTTTCCTTTGCATTTCTTAGGTTTTTATGAGGAAAGAAGAACTCTGAGTCATTGTTGTTCCATTTGTGAAGCAAATTAGTCCCATAGTAGCCTGGGAACTCAAGGAAATGTGAAAGGACATAGGAATCCTGGTGGGATGAAGGGCCAGGTACCTGTTTCAACTCAGTTGTTTCTTGTGTGGCTGCAGAGTATGTGTATTATTTGCTGATGGTCTTTTGATGTGACTCACTGCACAGATGTCTGAGAAAATAGCCACTCCACCTACCTCTTCATCTCTTCTTGTTTTGATATGCTTAGTTCCAAGAAAGGAACTAGATTTGACTGGACCACATTATTGAGATGCTAAAAGTTGGCCCATACCCTGTATGGCAGACAAAAGTGTGAACTTAAATTAGCAGACCAAGAGCCTTTGAAAGTTAGGAACTGCTAACACAGCTAGCAGTTCTTGTACTGTGTATGAATTAATACAATATTCATCTCTACTATCAACCCACTTTAATATGAACAGCTGGGGGGAGGCAAATAGAATTAATGCTTGTTGAAGTTATCTTTTTTTAAAAAAATTGTTTTTTGGAATCGTGAAATGGCAGTTGAATCCATTAAAATTTGAACATCACAATATTTAAATTTCAATTATGTTCCATAGACCCCTTAGCTACTTTACATATTTTAGTTCTCATTATCATCTTAAAGGTCTTACTAATAAAGTTGCAAAATAACGTGTTTAAAGTAGAAACATTTTTTGATCACTTTCATAGGATTTTTATTCATATTTTTAGGACATTCTTGTTTGACACAAATTAGGGAGAAATCCTCCTCATCGAAAATTTTTCATCTACCTTTCCAAACTGAGATGAAAAAGGTGAAATGAAAGTAGAATTTAGATTCTAACAAGATAACCTCCCTTTTCTGACAAATGTATGTTGGAACACATACTGAATGCATCTTTGTAACACATACTTCAAAGACCATTGAACTGAATCTTCAGAGCTGAGAATTACACTTTGGCCTGTGAAATTTTTTTTAAATAAATGGAAAATATAAATATAGTGAAAAAGAATATACCTCTTAGAGCTTACGTTTTCAAAAAAAAAACAAATTAACATCTTTAACATAAAATTATTATGAAGGACGTATGGTGTAATGGATGCGAAATGGCTTCACTAGCAGTGTCTGGTGTATGGTGTGTGCACAATTAATGCAAGGGAGTTTTGGTAATGAATGGAAGAAAAATGGAGAGGGAGCCTGCTGTATATTCTAGATGGCTAGCAGATATGGTAGTTAAGTGTCTTCCTGCTAGTTCTTACTTATTATTCAGGTGTTAGATTAAATTATTCCTTTTAGATAATTGGACTTCTCAATATAAAATATACACCCTTTTCTACATTTTTTTTTGAGGCAGAGTCTCACTCTATTGCCCTCAGTAGAGTGCTGTGGCTCATAGCTCACAGCAACCTCAAACTCTTGGGCTCAAGAGATCCTCTTGTCTTAGGAGATGCTCCCTCCTAAGTAGCTGGGACTACAGATGTTCTCCACAATGCCTGGCTATTTTTTTAGAAATGGGGTCTCACTCTTGCTCAAGCTGGTCTTGAAATCGTGAACTCAAGCAATCCACCCACCTCAGCCCCCCCGAAGTGCTAGGATTACAGCCCGGCTTCTCTACATCCTTAGATACTAAGTTTGTGTGTATTTGTTAATATCCCTTGACCTCTTCTATTTGTCTCATTATTTTACTCAGCATACAGAATAGTACCTGACATACATAGGCACTCTGTATGTATTGGTTTTATAAATGTGATTTGTCCTTTAGTCCCGGTCTGAGGACCACGTCCTCTCTGGTGACTTGCTACTTGACATCCTAATACACCCCAATTATACATTATCTATTTCCTTTTTGCTTACCTTTTGCAATTATACTTGTATTATAGAAGCTTTCACAGTTTTTCAAATTAAATGTGTATTTCTCTAGATTCCATTTTTTGGCCTCTCTTCCCTGTCTCCTGCAATGTCTTTAACCCTAAAAAGACAAAGTCAGTGTCCTGTTAATTTTATATTCTCTCAAATTCTAACACAGCTCTTATGTTTAATAGGTCTTTCCATTTTTACGTAAATAGTTATTTCTTTATCTATTCTGCTTCTCCATGTGTATTTCATTGTATACTCTTATAAAAATAAAAGTTTTATTATTTTCAAAACGTGTGTATATATGTTTATTAATATGTATTTAATAGTCATTGCTTTTATTACTAACGTTTATTGGGTGTTTGTTGCATGTCCAGTACTTTACAAAATGCTTCACATACACTTCTATTTGCCGAATGATTATTGCAATCCTATAAAGTAAAATATAGTATGTATCATCTGTATTTATAGATGATGAACTTGAGGCAATCAAAGATTTAGAAACTTGGCTAAAAATCATATAAGTAAATGATAAATGGTAGAGCCCCATTGTGCTTTATACTCAGACAATCTAATCCTGGAGCCTATGCCCTTAACCCATAAATTTCTCTGCATAGTCATAAGTCAGAGACTTTTATTGTATCCTATACAGAGAATTGTGTACTACATATACATGTGTATATATATATATATATATTATAAATGAAGTTCCAGTATTTTCTTGCTGAAGTAGGATAGGGATTCTTGTGTACCCTGAAGAGTGTCACAGCCTGCCTGGCTAACACTAACATATTATTTAAACCAGTTTAAAAGCCCAAACTTTCTAAATCTCTCTCATTAAATTAACCACCCCTATCTTCTTTTTATTAAAGCCTAGGTAATAGTAATATAATTTTTTAATTGGCAAAAATAGTTTACACTGTGTTGGAAAAACACAGCTGGTCATTTGGAGAGCTTCCATAAAAAAAAAGAAGAGGTACAAGCAACAAGCTGGGGATGTAAATACTTATCCTTTGAAAGTCATTCTACTTCAGACCAAGAGTGTGTCACTCTGTTGATCTATCTATGATTATATTGCCACTGATTATTTTGGAATTATTAGAGTAACAAAATATTCTATTCTCTTGTCATTTCTCATATTTTGATCTTTGCCATTATTTTCTACTGAGGTTCACAAATTCAGATTTTTAATGTGAAATAACCTGGGGAGTCAAAGAGCAATGGACCAGAGAACTTAATTTTGTAATAATCATAAAGAGAAGCCAAGCCCCAACAAAGTAATTTGGCGAAAACATTTATCTTTTGAGAGTCAGTGTCTTTATCTCTAAAATAAATTCAGTGCTCTGCACACAGAAGCACTCAATTATTTCTTGAAAAGGGAATGGGAGATGTATGGAAGGGACCAGTTAAGAGTACATAGTTCAGTTTCTTGTCTGCTCTAAAATGTAATGGCTTTCTAAAACTTCGTCTTGCATTTCAAGTTGAAAGCCTTGGGAATTCAGTAACCAACTTTTTGCTTGCCCAGGCATGGGTTCAACTGTATTCAAGTGTAGTATTTCATGACAGAATCGTATTATAGGACTTACCAAAATCAAAAATCAGTTCTCCCTGCTCCCGGTGTTTGAAGTTCTAGAAGTGTTCAGGACCTAAGTCCTTCTATCCACATTTTCAGGCCTCCTTCTAACAGGAAGCATTCCCATGCACATACAAAGCGCCATCAAGCTAACCAGTAATGTGGATGGGACTTCTTGTTAATATTCCCTGACATACCTTATATTCTCCCGGTTCCATTTGCATTAGAGAAGGAATTTATTACTTGACACTGATTTCATTTCATTTAAAAGTTTGAGCTTAAAAAGCAACTTTCTTCAAAACATAATTTGATATAAAATATGTTTGAGGGTGATTCTGGGAACATCCAGTCTTCTGCTGATCTTCTAACAATAGACTGTCTAAAGGCCGTGATGACAATGACTTGAAGATTTCAATTTCTTCTAATCTTTACATGTACAACTTCAAGAATTTGAATCAGGCTAGAAGAAAAAAGGAGTATAGTCAAATATTTCCAAACTGTAATGAACCCTGTAGAGGTGAAACTTAGCAAAAACTTTTCCACCAAATATTATATACTATCCTTTTGACTGCATTATGCCTCCATAACATACCAAAACCTTTTTCTGGGTCTTTTAAATCTTTCCCAAATTGTACCTAAGATTTTTGAATGTGTAAACAGAGCTAAGGGTCTCCCTCGTTAAACTTTTCGATGAGTATTTTGTGTGTGGAAAGCATCCTTTTGAAATGATTCAATTTCCTAATTTAGTAGTTATGCTTCTAGATATAATTATATATTAGTCAAGGATATGAATCTTCTCATTTATAATTGTGGTCTCTTTAGGAAACTGGCTGTGCAATAGGAAATCAGTGATTAAACTTTTATTCAGCATAGTGTCTTCATCAGTCGCTGGAACAGGTGTCAGGATTATTCTCTGCTGGTATTTTGCTTGGTACCCAGACTATTAATCAGTTTGTATGAAAGTTGAGATGATACATTATCTCAACCTCAGATCATTTGTATTTTGTGCATTTTCATGACATTTAATGTAGTAAATAACTCCCTTTGGGTCACTGAAAGCAAAGAAGGTCAAGTTTTCCTTTTTTTCCTGATGCAGCAGAGCTCCAATTAAGTGTAAAGGCACAAGGTGATTTTTTTCCATTATGAAATCTCCTATGGGATGAGAGTAATGCAAACAATTGTTTCAAATGGAAGCAGCAACTCAATAAGCCTCCTGAGTTTGTTTCATATGGACATGTGCTAAAAATATCTGAATGTTTTCTCAGAATTATAGTAATTGTATTCTGTCTTGTATAAAGACAGAAATACAATTTTAGTAGAAGGAAAAGGAACTTATTTGAACCCAACCTAATGATTTTTTAAATGCCACAAATCTCGTATGCAGAACAAAACATTATACTACTAAACAATACTCTATGCATACTCATGGTTGTGACTGAAATTCTCTTACTCAGCTCTTCTGAAAGTTTACCATTAATTTCAAAATTTAATTCAGTCATCCGCTTTATTCTTTACGTTTATGGTTTGGAGTTTTTTTTTTTCTTTTTTGCTCTTCAAAATTTCAATCATTCAAGTTTCACTAATCATTTTCCCATTTTCTTGGACCACTCTATCACTCTTTTCTCCCTTTCATTTTTATTCTCATGGTTAACATTCTAAAATTGAAACTTTAGGTAAATTTTTTATGTGCCTATGTCAAAGTTTTAATTAAAGTTTATAAGGAAATTAGGTAAAACTCACAAGTTGAAATATTTTTTTCTTGGTAAAGACACTTTCAAAGTAAAAAGATTGGCTAGATAATCATTACTTTTTTAGCTACAAAAAGAGAGAGAGAAGGAGGGAGAATACCTAGCTGAAAAACACAGACACCCATCTAATAACCCATGAGTGGCAAGTTAATTCAGAAGAAACCTTAGTATTTATTTAAGTTTATTAGAAATTGCTTGAGGATTTTATCAGCATTGTATATTTCTTCCTAGAGAAGGATGTGAGTTTCTATACTCAATAAACTTTCATCCCTGACTAGATTTGGGACAACTGTTCTTTATAAATTACTACAGATAGAAGAGATTTGTCTTCAAAGAGAATATCAGACAAAACATCATACCTATATCTCATTTTTAAAAAATCTCCTTTATTAAGTTACAAGAGACATGTAACAAACTGTACATACTTAAAGTGTACATTTTTATGTTTTGACACATGCATCCACCCATGAAACTATCACTGCAGTCAAAATAAGGAACATATTCATAACCCACAAAAGTTTTCCTTTGTATCTTTTAAATTTCTCTTTCCGGCTTCCTCTTTCCATTCTCAGGCAAACATTTAACTGTTTTCTGTACCATAACTATTTTGAATTTTTATTTTCTAGCGTTTTCTGGCTTCTTTCATACAACATAATTATTTTGTGATTCATCAATCTGTATAACAATAATGCACCCTGTTGCTGTGGGTGGAATGTCATTGCGTCTTAGCAAACAGCAACCTCAAACTCTTGCCTCAGCAATCCTCTTGCCTCAATTTTTTCTATTTTAGTAGAAACAGGGCCTCACTTTTGCACAGGCTGGTCTCGAACTCATGAGCTCAAACATTCCACCTGCCTCAGCCTCCCAGAGTGCTAGGATTACAGGTGTTAGCCACTGTGCCTGGCCAACATGTGAATTTTACAAGCAGTTGTATTTTCTAAATTTAAAAAATTATGGTTGAGTTGTGATTGTATTAAATGTATAGATCAGTTTGGGGAAAATAAACAGCTCAACAATAATGAGTTTTCTGATCTGTGAATGCAATGTATCTCTACATTCATTTAGGTCTTATTTAATTTTACTCAGCAATTTTTTTTTTATTAAATCGTAGCTGTGTACATTAATGCAATCATGGGGTACAATGTGCTGGTTTTATATACAATTTGAAATATTTTCATTGCACTGGTTAACATAGCCTTCATGGCATTTTCTTAGTTATTGTATTCAAACATTTATATTCTGCATTTAGTAAGTTTCGCCTGTACCCTTTTAAGATGCACCTCAGCAATGTGTTATAGTTGTCGGTGTACAGGGCATGTACACATTTTGTGCAAGATTTATCCCTAAGTATTTCATTTAATTTTTTATTGTTGTAAGTGACTTTGCAGATTTGTTTTTTATAAATTTTAGTGCCTAGTGTTTTGTAGCTAGAATTTATAAATCGGACCTTCATATGGAGCTCTTTTTTTAACCTCTTATTTCATCTTTTAAACTTTTGATTCTTAATTATTATGGGTACATAATCATTAAATACATATTTATAGAATAGATGTTATGTTTTGATATAGGCATTAATGAAATCAGGATAGTTGGGATCTCTGTCACCTCAGGTAGTCATCATTTCTTCGTGTTAGGAGAATTCCTGCTTCACTCTTTTTGCTATTTTGCAGTATACTCTAACTTATCATTGATTACAGTCACTTTGTTGTGTTTTCAGTTGTTTTTCATTCTTTCTAACTAACTATATTTTTGCACCCGTTAGCAATGTACGTAGTTATTGTATTCTTCACTTTGCTAAATTTGTGTCTTAATCAGTTCTGGTTCTTTTTTGTGTAGATTGTACCGAATTTTCTTAGACAATCATGTTATCTACAAATAAAGACAGTTTTAAACTCTTCCTTTCTAATTTAGATGGCTTTTATTTCTTCCCATATTGAACTGCCTAGATCCTCCACTACAGTGTTGAATGGGAGTGGTGGGAACTGACATTATTGTCTTTTTTAATCTTAAGAGGAAAGTCCTCAGTCTTTCAACATTGAGTATAATGTTAACTACAGGTTTCTGTAGATGTCTGCGATTAAGTTGAAGTTCCTTTCTCTTCCTAGCTAACTTGAAGTTTTTATGAGGAACGGGGTGTTGGACTTTGTCAAATGCTTTTTCTGTGTCTGTTGAGATGATCATAAGTTTCTTTTTTTGTTTTTTATTAGTGTTTTATTCTTTAGTTTATTAATTAATGTGGTTGTATTGACTGCTTTCTAACTGTTAAATCAATCTTGAATTTCTGAGCTAAACTCCATTTGATCATGATTTATATTATTCTTTTACACATTGTTGAATTTGATTTGCTATAATTTTGGATGTGGATTATACTACTTAAAAAGTTCTTCCTCTGGCTGAGTTGGGAATAATTTTTCTTATATCTACTTTAGCTTTTATGATATAAAATGTCACAGTTATTTTTGGGGGATTTTTTTTTTTTTTTTGGTAATTTTTTAGTTATCTGGAAACCTTTTTCTTTCTCTTATACCCATTTCTCTCCCTCTCCTCCTCTCACAGTAGCTCCAACTCTTTATTTTATCTTATGCAACTATTATTGTGTATGGATTACTTCCTAGGTAGTATCAGTCTCTGGCCCAACTTAAAGATGAAAACTACACAGAATCCATGATATAAAAGAGACCTACGTTCTACTATCTGTGTGTGTGTGTGTAGGGGTGATGGACTCCTTTATAAGTAATTCAGATTCAATAAGATAATTAAGTAGGAAAAGGTACTACAGGAATCCTTACCTTTAACCAAAGATATGACTCTAAAACTAAGACAAGTTTGCCAGATAAACAAAATAAGGAAAGTTTTTGCAATCTGAGGACAGAGGGCCTATCAAGGGCAGATAACCAAGGAACAGCATGTTATGTTTGGAACTGACTAGGGAATAGAAGATGGGAAACCCATAAAAGTATCCACATTTCATAAGATAAAAGGCACCGTGTCATAGCCAAGGAATTTTCATTTTATGTTATTGGTGATGTTGATCAGATTTATATTTCAGAACTATTTCTCTGGCCAAAGTGAGAAGTATTAGTTAATGGGGGTTCACTCTAGGCTGGAAAATCATTTTTGAAGATATTTTAACAGTCCAAAAGACAGGGGGATAAATTCTCAAGATTTTTCAGAGTTAGAGTGAACACGACCTGATGCTGACTGAATATTAGGATGAGAAAGAATAAAAGATAACTTTCACTAGTAAATGTATTTTTTAATGTTAATTTTTTTCTTAACCTCTTTTGTTGGTTCTGTGTCTCTGTGGATGGTGACACTATTTGCTGACCTAAGAAAAGGTAGAAAAAAGGAAAGAGGTTTTGTAAAGGAAGTTTTTATTTTAATTGTGATTTGCCTGAGGCTGAGGTGTCTGTCTGACAGCCGGGTACCATGAAGCAAGGTAATCAGAGTAAAAGTTGGAAGCCCAGAAGAGCTGGACGGTCTGTGGTTACAGATTAGTTAGTTACAGTTGTTATATCGGAGTTTGAAGAGTCCTCACATTGCTTCAAATCCTACAACAAATATACTTGCTTTACACAGCACTGGAGATCTGAATTTATACCCAAGTGAAAGTTATACCTGCAACAAAGAGGTGCATTGTCCACTTGGACAAGTTTAGAAATGAAGTGATTAATCTCTCCCTGTGAACGGAATGTTAAAAACTGCTACATGGCAGCAATTATCAACAGTTGGTAGCATATGAGTACAGATCTTTCAGATGTTTTGTGTAGGATGACAAATGCAGATAAGCCTTAGAATTTCATAGAGAAGATAACCCTTTTTAATAATTAACTTTATAGAAATTACATTTTCCCTTTTATGTAGAAACCAAAATTAAGTAGAAAGATGCCAAAAAAAATATTTAAAAAGTCACAATGTAGGTCATTTATTTAAATGCAAATTGTAAAAGTGGTTTGTCAGAAGGAAGATTATTTTTAAAATAAAATATTTCAAACTGGGCTCAGTGGCTCACACCTATAATCCCAGCACTTGGGAGGCCACAGCGATTGGATTGCCCGAGCTCACAGGTTCGAAACCAACCTGAGCCACAGTGAGACTTCATCTCTAAAAATAGCCGGGCATTGTGGCAAGCCTGTGTAGTCCCAGCTACTTGGGAGGCTAAGGCAAGAGAATTGCTGAAGCCCAGAAGTTTGAGGTTGCTGCCAGCTATGGACCACGGCACTCTACCGAGGGCAGCAAGGGAAACTCTGTCTCCAGGAAAAGAGAAAAGTTCAAACAAACAGAAAAATGTAGAGGGTAGTAATGTACCTCCCATGGACCCACCATTATTTAGATTTAACCAATATTGGCACTTTGACATACCTTCCTTTAGATCTGTTTTTATTTCTGTTGTTAAAAAAAAGAAAAAAAAGTTTATGGATAAAACCAAATCTGTCCCTGCATTGCTTTGTGAACAAGCATAACTTTCATAATTTTCACAATTTAAATTTAAAAGAAAAAATAAGTCTTCTGGGATTATGTTTGTATTGTATTTGGTTTTGAAATCAACTGTAAAAGTCTTAATATCTTTAAAAAATTAATCTTCTGGGCAGCACCTGTGGCTCAAAGGAGTAGGGCACCAACCCCACATACTGAAGGTAGCGGGTTCAAACCCAGCCCCGGCCAAAAACTGCAAAAAAATAAAATAAAATTTATCTTCCAAATCTTAGACATAGTATGCCTCGCCATTTATTTAGGTTCTCTTTAATTTTTCTCAGTTACACTTTGTTGTTTTCAGCAGAGTTATTTTTAATTTTATTAGATTTTTATTCATATTTATAAAATAAATTGCTACAATAATTAGTAATTAGTAATTAGTAATTTGTAATTACTACAAATTTATTGGCTTAAAACAATGTTCGTTCATTATTTTACTGTTTTTTAAGTCGAAGTCCAGGAGGTATAGCTAAATTCTCTGCTCAAAGCCTAATGAGGCTGATTTGAAGGTGTCAGATATGTTTGAGATCCCTTCAGAACCTCAGAGTCTTTTTCCAAATTCAAATGGCTATTGACAGAATTATTTTCTCAGGCTATAAAAATCATGGAGGCTGTGCCTTCAAGGTCAGCAAGGGGTCACTTTTCTTAAATTTTACCTTCTTTAAAAGGCTCCCCAGGTTAATCTTCCTTTTGTTTAATTCAATGTCACCTGATTAGTAATCATCAATGTGATGATTCATATTCACATGTCTCACACACTGAAAATGTGGGCATGTACACCACGGGGAATAAATCTCAGGGTTAGGTTAGAATTCTGCCTTCTACTTATTTCTTCTGATGAATTTATAAAAGATATTTTATATTTTTTAAATTTTTGTTTCCAAATTTTTGCTGCTGGTAAATAGGAAAACAATTCATTTTTTGCATTTTGACATTGAATCCTGTGACCTTACTAAGTGGATCTACTAAAGTCCACAAAATTTTCAGGATTCTACATCTGAGATCATGATCTGAGTGTCTTTGATTTTTTTTTCTTGCGTTACTGAACTAATTAGGACCTCCAAAACAATATTGAATAGAAACAGTAACAGACAATATACTTGACTTGTGACTTGCCCTGATTTTAGGGGATAATGCTCAATGCTGTACTCTTAAATATGATGTTAACTTTTGAGGTGGATGCCCTTCATCTGATTGAGCAATGCTTATTCTGTTCCTAGTGTGCTAACAGTTTTTATCATAAATCAGTATTAAACTTTATCAAATGATTTTTCTGCATTGAGATGACCTCATGGTGAATGACAGATATTAAGCCAAACTTTCTTTTCAGGGATAAACACCATTTAACTAGGCTGTATTATTCTGTATATGTATGGTAGGATTTGATTTACTGATATGTTAGTTGATTTTGCATCTACATTCATGAGAGATGTTGGTGTGTAATTTTTTCTTAAAATATATTTGTTAGATTTTGATAGTAGGGCAGATTTATTCTGAACTTATAAAATGTGTTGAGAAATGTTTATTCCTCTTTGAGTTTTTAAAATAATTTGAGAAAGAACCCTCCTTAAATGATTGAGAGGGTTCATTATTAAAACTATCTGAGTTTAGAGTTTTCTTTGTAGTAAGATTCCTTTATTATGAATTCAATTTCTTTATTAAACATAACTAATTTTCTTAGTTGTAGTATGTTTTTCAAGGAATTTAAAAATGTGTTTTATAGGCTCAGCGCCTGTGGCTCAATGGGCTAAGGTGCCAGCCACGTACACCGGACCTGGCGGGTTCAAATCCAGCCCGGGCCTGCCAAACAACAATGATGGCTGCAACCAAAAAATGGCCAGTCGATGTGGCAGGCACCTGTAGTCCTAGCTACTTGGGAGGCGGAGGCAAGAGACTCACTTGAGTCCAGGAATTGGAGGTTGCTGTGAGCTGTGATACCACAGCACTCCATCCAGGGTGACAGCTTGAGGCTCTGTCTCAAAAAAAAAAAAAAATTAAAATAAAAAAAATGTGTTTTATAAGGAATCTGTTAAATTCTTATAAATTTTTTGCATAAAGTTATTCACAATATTCCCTTATTATCTTTTTAATATCTTTAAGGTCTGTAGTTAAATCCTTTCTTTAATTGCAGATATTTTTAATGTTCATATTCTGTTTTTACTATATGTTTTATTATGTATTCATCAATTTTATTTTTACATTTCAAAGAAATGACTTTTGGCTTTGTTAATCTCTATTTTTGTGGTTAATTCTTCCTCATATCTTTGTTATTTTCTTTCTTTTATTCAGGCTTAATTTGCTTACCTTTTTTCAGTTTCTTTTGGTGAAAACCTTGGTTTTTTTATTTGATAACTTTTCTAAATGTAAGTTTTTAGAATTATAAATATAATTTTAAACATTGACTAAGCTGTATCCAATGAATTCTGATGTTTCATGTTTTCTTTTTCATTCACATAAAAGTATTGTCTTATTTCCCAAAGAGATATGGCAAATCCCCTTTAACACTTTAGGGATCCCGCCTCTGTGTGTTCCTCTTCAGGTACCTTGCCCAGTACATTTTGTTACTTTAATGTTGTGGCACTTCTGTATCTGCCTTCTTGCATCAATGTGTCATTACCCTCCTTGGGTGCCATCTGCATCCTTTGTATTGGAAATGTGCCACCATGGAAAAAAGATAGGCAACTATGGGATAATCCAAGGTTTACCTATATGTTTCCTTTCTTTCAGATCACTAGCCTGTTCTGCCCATTAGGTGACTACAAACTATTGCTTTATTTATTTTTAGTATTTTCGTAGTTATTTTTGGTGGCAGGGTAAGCCAATACAGTTAGCTAATTGTGACGATTTTGTCTACTTCCAATTTTCGACTACCATGAACAATGCCGAGATGTCCATCTTGTGCGTGAACACCCATTGGTCAGAACTTCCTTTATCACCCACTCTATCTCTGCAATCCTACCTGTTGCATTACCATCTTTTATATTTGCCACAACACATATTACTTTCTTAAATCATCTTATTCATTTTTACCATCTGCCTTTCTCCACTGGAAAGTAAACTCCATGAAAGTCAGAACATTGATTGTCATTTTCTCTGTCGTAATAGAACAAAATCCAGAACTTAAGTGGTAATTATGAACATTTATTGAATGTAGAAAGAAATGAATGAATTTAAAACCCCTTTTTAAATAATCAAACCAAATAAGAATCACTTAATAGATATGTAAGCTCTATAAGGCCAAGGACAGTGTGTGTATTATTTACCATTTTATCCCCAAACCTGGCACAGTTCCTGGAATATTGTAATAACATAGTGAATATATTTTAAGTGAATGAATACATGATTAATATGACTGCTTCCATTTTCATTTTGAAAAAGTCTCAGCTTTTTCAAAGTATAAATAATTGTTTCTATTGAATAAGTTCTAGATGAGGTAGAAAACAAAAGAACATATTAAAAAGAAATTCTAGTAGTTGCTCTTAAAATGGCAAGGAGAAGAAGGATAGAAAAGTAGCAATCAGGTCAACAAACCCACTGCCCTAGATGCTATGTGGCCCTTATGCCAATGACCACTTGTTTCCGAATTTAAAAAGTATCAGCCAGATTCATATCATTTGAACCAGATTTTAAGTATTAGGGAGCCTCCATTTTGAAGGACGTGTGTGTAGACAGCAAATCACTTTCAAGGTAAGGTATCTTTATTGTAAAATTGTTCTAAGTAATTCTATCATATCTGGAAGTCATTCTCAACATTCTTTCTAAAATGTTGATAGCTAATACAATCAGGACATTTGCTGAAATAATTGTTAATGACTTTCCATTTCAAGGGTAACTTAGTTACATAACTAGGGCATTATGACTTTAGCTACGTCTCTCTATTCAAATTTTGTTTTTCATGGTTTTTTTGTTTCCTTTTTCTTGTCCTCTTTAATGTACTCCATGTTACTTTCAATCAGTCTCCTACCTTAATCCTGTATATTTTTCATTTGAATTGTATGTTAGTTTCTAATATAGTTAAACACAGATCTAAATCAAAATCTGGAAGGTTTACTTTCAGGTATTTATCCAAGAGAAATGAAAACATATATCCACAAACTGACATCAAAATGTTCACAGTAACTTTATAATAGCCTTAAACTGGAAATAGGGCAGGTGCCGATCAACATGAGAATGATTAAACAAAATACACATATTTCTATGATGGAAGACTAAGAATCAATAAAAAAGAATGAGCTGTGAATAAATGCATCAGCATGCATATATCTCAAAAATGCTGTATTGTGTGGGAGAGAAAAAGACACAAAGAGGGGCGGTGCCTGCCCCATATACTGGAGTTACTGGAGGTGGTAGGTTCAAACCCGGCCCCAGCCAAAAATTGTAAAAAAAAAAAAAAAAAAGACACAAAGAGGACATAGTACATAAATCTGTTTATATAAAGTTAAAGAACAGGCAAAACCAATCTGTTAAAATCAGAATACTAATAGCCTAGAAAAAGGGGGTGTCTATAGGAAGGGGTATAAGGAAGCTTTCTGGGGTGGTAGAAATAGTCTGTCTCCTAATGGGAGTGTTGGTTTCAGGGGTTCAGAGACTTCTTAAAACTCATCCAATTGTGTAAATTCATATGTTTCACTTTATGTAAATTGTACCACAATTAGCTACACACATATACATATATATGTATATAGTTATATACTTATCTGCCAGAAATATATAACTATATATAGTCATACGTATAATAAAGAGTTTTGAATTTTCAAAAAATAAAAATTCTATATTAGTCAAGGTTTTTGGTTATAAGTATTAGAAAATAACTCTTGCTTTCTTAAGCAGAAAAAGAATTTAGCAAAAGGATATTATGCTTAAAAAAATAGGCCTATGGACAGCAATGAAAAGATTGTGAAACTAGGTCATAATGCAGAAAAATCTAGCTTACGTAACCTAGAGAACCATCCTCTTCAGAATCCCACATTTCAAGCCAGGCATGGTGGCTTACACCTATAATCCTAACACTCTGGAAGACCAAGGCAGGTAGATTGCCTGAGGTCACAAGTTTAAGACCAGCCTAAGCAACCACGAGATCCTGTGTCTAAAAAATAGACAGGCATTGTGGCGGGCACCTGTAGTCCCAGCTACTTGGGAGGCTACAACAAGAGAATCAATTGAGCCCAAGAGTTTGAAGTTGCTGTGAGCTATGATGCCACAGTACTCTACCTAGGGTGACAAAGTAAGACTCTGTCTCAAAAAAAAAAAAAAAAGAAAGAAAGAAAAGGAAGAAAGAAAAGAAAAAAGAAACAGAAATCCCCACATTTCATTCCAGAAATGGTGATTCATGAATTCTGGGCCATGGCCCAAGAACCCAGAGTTTATTTATTTATTTTTGAGACAGAGTCTTTCTCTGTTACCCCAACTACAGTGCAGCGTCGTTATTGCAACTCACTATAACCTCACACTTCTGGGCTCAAGTGATCCTGCCTCGGTCTCCCATGTATCTGAGACTAAAGGTGAGTGTCACCATGTCTGGTTAATTTTTTGTATGCTTAGTAGAGGCAAGCTCTTGCTCTTGCTCATTCTGGCCTCAAAATCCTGAGCTCAAATAATCCTCCTGCCTTGGCCTCTCAGAGTGCTAGGATTATAGGTGTGGCCCACCATGCCCCACATAAGAACACACATTAGTAACACTGGTGCTTTTCTCCCCCACATACACTAAAAAGGATTCTCAGGGAGAAATTTTCACCTGCCATGGAGTTTACCAAAAAGGCGTGGGGGTGGGACCAATACTACAGGTAGACAGCAGCAGGTAGTGACTTTTCAATATAAAGGAGATTCTAAACTGGTGACCAAAGACTAATGTATTCTGTCTGGGAAAATCCTGTTCCCAGTGCTGTTTGTGATGTCCTTAGACTAAGCTTACTTTATTTAGTTCACCAGTGGTATCTGTGACCTTTCCAAATATTATGGTCAACCAACCTGAATTCCCAGCTAAGTGATACACCTGACCTTGGGGCATTTCAGTTTCTGACCTTCAAGAACTTGAACGATCTCCCTCTAAATCCTTGAAAACTCAGAGTGTGTGAAGTGTTTGGAAGCTGCCTGGTGATGATTAAATTTTGTTTGTAAGTTGACCAGGCCAAGCCAAACCACTCAAAGTCAAATTATGAACTGTTGTCCCCAATGCTGACATGTTCTGAAGGAGTCAATGAGGGTTGACTCCATGGTGTTCATCCACGATATACTGGTTCGCATCCCCATTCTCTGACTAGACAGTGGGTGGCAGCACTGAGCAAGAACTGAGTCTGTGAATTTGCCTTGTCCTGGGATCCCAGCATTTTACAAAGGAACTAAATAATGTTTAAATGTCTGTTGAAATGAAAAAGGTGAAAAGGAGAGGAAAAAAGGGAAGATGGAAGGAAGAGAAAAAGACAGTGGAGGAAGGAAAGGTGGAGAGAAGAAGGGAGAGAGGTTAGAAGGGTAAAAGCACTGAGGAAGAAAAGGAAGAAGGAGGGAGGCAAGTTTTGGTTGTGGACTAATTTGAGAATATGACTAATTGATGTCTTATTTTAACAGAATGCAAACAGGAATGCAGCCTGTATTAATCATCAATATCTCTAGATCATAATCAAATTCAGAATTAGACATCTTTGAATGAAAATGATAACAGGGAGGGTAGTTTGTGTTTGAGTATCAGGTACTGGATTCTTAGTGATTGATAGAATTACCCTTGCTTTATGTCCCTTAAAGGGCCTCCCGCTGGGTTCTGAAATGAAAATAATAGCAAATGAATATTTTAGAAGATTATTTCAAGCTTGTGATTACTAATAATGTAGCTAAACATACAAAACAGGCATCAGCAAAACACCAATGTACTGTTTATATTTGATCATTTGCCACCATCATCAACTCAGTTTTCCAGTGTCTATGAATTTTTCATTGGGGAAAAAAATGACTTGAGACAGAAGTCATCTGTTGCTTTCAAAAAAAATAAGCTCATTTAAAATTGTGTACTCACAGTTATGACTCAATAAAAAATAATTAAAAAAAATAAATAAAATTGTGTACTCAGAAATGCTTTTATTTTGTTTCTTGGCTTTAGATTTTCTTTCTGAAATAAAAAGTACCAAAAACATGATTCCTTACAATCAACGTGAATTGGAAATCTATAAAGTTGTTTGGATACCATGCTGAGTAAGCTGGGTTAGAGTGGTGTGTGGGGAGAGCAGCATCGCAGGTCTGCGCACTCATCCAGACCTTGTTGAAACCCGAATGCCCTCTGCTGTGTCACTTTACTTCTCTGAGATGAAGCTTTCCATTTGTACATTGAGAGAGTCTGTTAAATTCAACCTCTAAGAATTTATTAATTGGCAACACAGCACTATCCATTAACAACATTGATGAAAGGAATTTCAGCTCTATTTTTCAAAGGCTCTGTCTTTGGGCAAGTAACTTAAACTCTCTGATCCTTATTGATTTCATCACAGAGTGGGCATTATGGTACTTACTTTACACAGTTTTGGGGAAAATTAAATTAGAAAGTCCATGTAAGACAGGTAACAATTGACACTTAGAATGGTAGTGGTGGTTGCTGCTAATCTCTGCTTGCTGAAAAGGTATCTGTGATCTTTTCACATGACTAAATGAAAAAAAGAAAAATATAGAGTTTTGAATTCTATTCTATGAATTAAGAATGCATAATTTTGTGAATATAAAAACAGCAGTCCCCTTCTTTTCCAAAAAAATCACTGATCAAAAGTGACAGATTGAAATAGCTTAGGAAGAAAACCTCAAAACTGATTCATTGATAATTTACCTAGGTCCTTGATGATTATATGTATTTTTTTATTAAATCATAGCTGTGTACATTAATGCAATTATGGGGTACAATGTGCTGGTTTTCTATATAATTTGAAATATTTTTGGTGTTTGTGGGTGCTAATGAATGAGATACACAATGCTGGCAGTAAACACCAAGACCAAGCATTCATTTAGCAACAGCATGGAGCACTCAGAATCCTGAGTGCGCTTCCAGTCCTGTGGGCTACCCAGAGGGCTCTGCACATGCTTCCGTAGGGAAGATGAAACGCTTCCCTGAGATAACGTTCAAAGAGCAACATGTCAACAAGCACAAATCAATCACCTGTAAAATGAGTGTGTAAGTGCTGAGGGGATCCTTTGGAAAGCTTTCTTCAAAGCAGTAAGAGAAACTAAAAGGGTAGTAGCAGTGTGCATAAGGGAAGGCAAGGAATACCAAAATTCAATCACAAAGCTCTTAATGCCAGACCAAGAAACCAGAATAAGGGGTTTGTACATGTTTGAATTTCTTCTCCCCTCTTTCAGATTTTATTTTGTCTTGTTTTGTTTTAAACTCATGTATAGCAGTATTTTTCTGATAGCTTCTATGTACCATGTTCCTCTTTGGCACTTCTTTGATCACTGTCAAAAATTCACTGTAAAGCAACGAAATTCATGCTACATGCTATTGATGTATCATTTACATGTAATAAAGCATGCTCATTCAGAATTCATTTTTAAATAATAAAAGTTTCTCAAAAAAAGAACAGCATTTAAAAAAATAGTTTGTGTGCATGCTACTCATCCCATGAATAACAGGTGTTCACAAAATTTCATAAAATGGGACATTAGAAGAAAAGTAAACTCTTTGGAAACCTTATTGATTGAAGTAAAAGCCACTTAATTTCTTAGACTATTTTTAGTAATAATTAAAATATCAAAATATTCTTACATTTTGTTTTCATTGCCCGGTTACCGAGAGAATCTTATGGGCAGAGTAAGGAAAATACTCAGAGCACCCCTATCCCAAGTGGTCACCTACATGAAGGAGAGAAAACGGTGTCCTTTATACACAAAGTTTCTCTGGGAAAATGGACATTAAACATACCTACAAGTTTAAACTCCATATTTACTCATGTGTGAATTTTCATACCAATTATGACTTTTAATACTGATAGCTTCAGTAGATCAGTAATAACATGAAGGGGAGCAGGCACTCTGCAAAAACACCTTCTGTAGCTCACAGGTTTTATGGTTCTGAGCATCTTGAGAGGCATTTATAGCCCCTAACACACTCCTTCCTGATTCCCTTATTGATCAAGCTGTGATGCCTCCTGGACCTAGGTCATGGTTCACTATTTTTTAATTAAAATGAAGAAATATCTTGTTTGTTTCAGGTTTGTTTCCAGCAGTTGGCTTGTGGGACTCTGAGAGATGCTGCTGCCCATGACATGTTGGAATTATCATGATCAACTACTCAGTTTGGATTTCACCCAGTGGCCAAGAGCTTTGCTTGGTAGACAGCAAAGGTTGGATTTTTAAAAAGAGCAAACCAGGTAAAGTTCAATAGACACACCCGATCATTTATCACTTGTTCTAAAGGAGTTAGTGTGCTACCAAGATGAAGAATAATGTATAGCTTTTCTATTTGTTTTCTAAGTCCTCCAAGCCACTTGTTGGAGAATGGATCCAGGAGAATATGTACTATGTATAGTAATAATTAAGTCCTTTTTCTCTCAGTAAAAAGGTAGAGCATTTTAAGATTCACATAAAACTGGTACCAGAATACTACAGATGCTAGTTTAATGTTCAAAAATTGCAAGGTATAGAGATTTTCTGTTTGAATAATTGCTCTGAACTCCAATGGCATAATCAGTTCTACTTTTGAAGTTGCAATAGAGAAAATGTTGCCTTTAAAGTATTTACATTTTATACTATATGGAAATGCGAATGTAAGTTTGTGGCATGTGATCTTATAAATATGATGCTTTGGTTACTCCTATTCAGAAGATTATAATGTTATTCTGCCTTTCATTTCTTTGAAAATATTTATCATTCTAGGTTCTCTTCTTCGTATTATTTGAGTTGGTGAAACAATGATGTTATTATTCTTGCAGCGTCGAGAATTTAACTATTGCACTTTTGTTCAAGTACTCTTTCATATTCCTTTTCTGTTTAATTCTGAAAACTCTTCTCAACTTTTATCCATATTTTAGTCAGACTTTTTAATCATTTTTTTTAACTCTCCTTCTTCCTTAAAATATAATTTAAATGTATGAACAATTACCTGGGTAAAACACAAGTTGTTCTCTTACTATGACTTTAAGACCATCAGAACTTTTAGAACTTCATTGAGACCATCAGAACTTTTAGAACTTCATTGAATTCTGTGCATCACAAAGCAAGATTTTTTTTTAATTCAAGTATAGAAAGAGAAAATATAAAGAAAAATTTATTAATTTAGAAAACAATGCAGGGAAAGTGTTCTATTTCACTAATGCTTGATCTCTTTAAGCTTTTTACCACCACAACTTTCTTACTTTCTGAAAGGGTGTCCCAAAGGTTGCCCATACATTCACCATACATAGGGAAAATGGAAAATTATCACTAAATATTCCTTTATTTAATTAATTATTTTGCAGTTTATGGCCAGGGCCATGTTTCAACCCAACACCTCCCATATATGGGGCCGGTGCCCTAATCCTTTGAGCCACAGGTGCCGCCCACTAAATAGTCCTTTATTTAAAAATAGTCCATACACAATAGTACAAAGAGGTTGTGACACGTGGAAAATATTTTGTATAATTTTGTAAGGAATGTGTTATAAATAAAGGAACATTTAGCTACAATTTCCCATTTTCCCTATGGATGGCAACTTTATGAACAATCTCTGGGACACCTTTGAATGGAACTCAGTCAATAAATTCTAACATAAATGTTCGGATAGAAATAAGGACTTCTAAAGTATTTGAAAATAATTGATTTTTAAAGTTTAATAGACATTCTTTTTTATTTCCGTAGTGCCATATTTGCATATAACATGATATCAGGAGAGTATAAATTCAAATAGTTTATTTTGAAGGTAAACAATTATCTAATAATACAATTAGTAATTATCTTGTCACAAAGAAATGACATGCCTCTATTTATGAGACATGTATCTTCATTCTGTAGAATATTTTATCTTTCTGAATGGTATAAGTCATCAATATGAGGAAAGTATATAAAGTAATTTGGTATAAGTATTATAAAGAAACATAACTTCTCTTTACATACTTCTTTGAAGTGGATCTTGTAAATAGGATGTACAGAGATCGTTCATTCCACTGTTCCATAAAAAAGCATATAATTTAGAAGTGTCCTCTGGAACATAAAAAATGTGACAGTGAATTCATGTGGTTTTATAAGTAATAGTTAATCGTCTGAAGTGAATAGAAAAGTAATGCATTGTAGTTTTAGGTTTATATTCATTTTAAATTCATTTTTGTTCTCTGTTGTATGAATAGCAGTTGCATTTTTTTTACAGTGATGTATGCTAGCTTCTCTGTAAAGTGAAAAGAGTGTCAAGGCTTCCCAATTTTGTTCCTTAGAAGTTCATAACAAAGCCATAAATTTTGTTCTGTTCCTAAGCTTGGAAGCAGTTTTTCTTTCTTAAAGCATGTTTAAAGTAAAGGTTTGCCTAGCTCAGGGTCATGTTACTATATGCTCATACATGGAAACAATATTAAGCTATAAAAATAGGATGTAAAAGGTGAGATTTTCCAAAGCATTTCTGATAATAGTATGCCCATATAATGGGACATACTATCTCTAAGTTAGTTCAAGAAAAACATTTGAATAGACCTGTGTCCAGAATATATCCCTCACTCTCTGCAAAGAGCATGGACATTCTCATCTGTGCAATGCTCAGTAATCTGAGGTCTTCTGAAGTAAAATCTCTACAGTTTAGTGAGGTAGCTGATTCCATCATGCAAAGCCTCATATGAATCTGAAATGTTTTCTGGCTGCAAATTTATTTGTCCTCTAAACATTTTTTTTTAAGTGCCTAACACATGTTAAACAGTGTGTGGCCAAAGACCAAGTAGAGACTCTTCCCTACCATGTCCTCAAGTAGTTCACACCTACAGGGGAAAATAAAACCTAACAAATAAAACCCTCACATATGAGAATAGCTCATTCCAGGAAAAATGAATTAAAAACTCTAATGATGTGTTTGGAGAGAATTTTAATTGACGGGAAATCAGTATGAAGGTTTTAGAGAACAGGGATACAGTATGACAAAGTCACCATGGTGTGAAAGTAAGTGTTATGTTTGTAGATTGGAGAGATTGATCCTGGGTTATCAGGGGAGACCTAAGAAAAGGCAGGACACATAGGTAGTGGCTGGACTGGAGTGTTTTGCATCCAAAACTATGGTGGGTATAAATACAAAGGTGATATAATATAATCTATGTGTTTCTAAAAATGATTCTGGCACAGGGTGGCATGGGAACAGGGAAGGTATGTGCAGAGACAAAGATAAGTTAAAAGCATCCAGTGCCACAAATGCAGAAATGTTTTGAGGGTGTCTTGGCTTCTCCGTCACTAAGTACCCAGAACAGTTCCTGCCCGCCATGGATTCTGTTATCCCCTATTCAAGGCTGACCAAAGGAATGTCTTCCAGTTATGATCAGTACGCTTGTACATAGGCGAAGTTTTTCTTTTTACAAAACAGGTTAAAAATCCTTCATCCAAAAGATGAAAAGACTTGAACTGAAGTGTTTTCATCACACTCATGCACACGCGCACAATAAAGTCCCTCTCAGTGTGTGCTTGAAATTAAAGCTCAAATCCTGTTCCTGAAATTTATGCTTCAATTAAGATGAGGGCAGCTGCTACCCTACTTTATTTCTCTTTTGAGACTTTTTTTCCTCTCAGGCTTTATCCTCCCTTTCATCGTTTTATCATCGCATCAATCACTGCTTCCTCCTCAGGAGCGCGGCGAGCGCGGCGTGCATCACAGGCACATTTTTATGGTGAGGAAGCAAACCTAGCCTACTTGGCACGGACGGCTGGCTTCAACCTAATTAAGTAATTCTGTAGAAAGTATCACGTCCTTTCCATTACAGTGCACATGTGGTCAAAATAATAGGGAACACTGTAAGGCTGCGGGAAATAACTAGAGAAGGGAGCCTGAAGAAGATGCAAAATATAAAAATGTGAACTTCACTCAGCTTTCTTTGGTACAGTCCTGTAATGAGCCAGGGCACATTAACACCTCTGGTAGAGAAATCTCCTAACTCACAGCATCATTTTCGCTCTAGTTATGTTATCAGAAGTTTTCATTGTTATAAGGCTCCCTCCCCAGTAGACACCAGAGTCAGTCTATTTTATGTCACTAATCATCTATGTTCAGAGAAGTTATCTACAGTCAGAGAAACAATCTAAGAATTTCTCTCTAAATATGCAGACTAGGGAAAGGTAGATAGAGATATTAGTCACTGCAGTGTATTATTCCTGAGGTCATAGTCTTTGTTTTTATTTTTAAAGACCTAACTCTAGAGCCCCATACATACCCAATGAATATGTCTGGTGATCGACTGAATGAATAAGTATTTATCTTTAACAGTAGGAAGCAAACCTCTCTCTTGTTGATAGGACCAGTTAGTTTTGGTTCACCTGTTCATTGTTAGCTAAAAATCGTCTTATCCTCTCATCGTTATCAATACTACCATTGTGTAGCACCATGTTATAGAATAGTTCCCGTATAATATATGATAAAATGGAGGATTTAACCCCCAAAAAAGAAAAAGATAAATATTTATTACCTGTTGTCTTTAAGAATAAAGTATGGTTTTCTTCTGCAAGCTTTCACAAACTTTAAGTTTTTACTTTTAAATGCCTCAAATGCTTGAGAGAAAGGTTTGCCCTTTTCTAGTTGTTGGTTATATACATTACTCTGTATAGAACTTACTAGAATGCTGCCATCACAGGGAACTTTGCTTTTCTTCTTTTGAGGAGACAGTTTGTAGTAAATTGTGATTGACATATAAACTATTAAGTACACAGGTATGGGCTTCATTGAGGTCTGTGTTTGAATCTAAGCTCTGACACAAATTATGTGATCATCAGTTCCCAACCATAATATGGAGATACTAGTAGTGGCCTCCGGATGTACTTATGAGGATTACGTGAGATCATTGACATGAAACACTCAGCAGAGTGTCTGATCCATTATAAATAAGTTATTATCAGTAAGATGATGGAAACTCTACATATATAGCAGGTCTCTGTAGAAGTTCATGTGTTTTAAGCCAAATGTCAGAGTATCTTACCCTTGTTCTAAAAAATACATGAGATAATTTAAGGAAAGCACTTAGCAGAATGCCTGGTCCCTCATAAGCACTCAGTAAGAGCTAGCTGTTGTGGTATTAGTACTCATTTTAATAAGCATTTTTCTTTTTCAGGCTCTCTGAGGAAATCTTGGTCAAATCTATTTTTCTTTGTAAACATTATTAGGGGTACATAATAGTTGTGTATCTTTATAGGGTACACGTGATGTTTTGATACAGGAATCCAATGTAAATTAATTAATTCAGGGTGATTGATGTATTCATCACCTTGGGTATTCATTATTTCTTCGTGTTAGGAACATTCCAATTGCTCTTTATTTTAACTTACACCCGAACTTATTGTTGATTGTGGACATTTTGTTGTATTATCGAATATTGTTCATTCCATCTATCGAGCTGTATGTTTGCATACATTAACCATGCTCACTTTAGTTTTAGCGTGCTGTGTTCTCATTTGTCCAGTTTTTCTTTGGTTGTCCGTGCTGTGAGGATATTACTGAAAAAGCCCTTGCCCAGAACTGATGTCCTAAAGTATTTCCCCAAAGTTTCCTTTTTGTGGTTTCATGGTTTCAGTTTTTAATCCATTTTGATTTGGTTTTTGTATATGGTGAGAGATAAGGGTCTAGTTTCATTCTTCTGCATATGGACATCCAGTTTTCCCAGCCCTGTTTATTGGGCAGACTGGCCTTTCACTACTGTATGTTCTTGGCACCTTTGTCAATGATAAGTTCACTACAGATGTGTGGATTTATTTCTGATTCCCTGTTGTAGCCTAATCTATTTCTGTCAACAGTTCCCTTCTTAGGACAATGGAAGCCTGTGAGTTATGGTTAGTATTGTGATGTTGAGATAATGCTCTTTTTAACAATCTATTATAATTCCTATTATGGCCATTCTGGAGGCTTTGATATTGAGGTAAACACCATTTTCTTAACAACCAAAGATTACCAGAATTGTTTTCCTCACCAAACTACAGACTTTGGAATCAAGGGAATACATTAAAAGCCGCTAAATGAAATAATAATATTTATCTTAGAGTAGCAAGCAAATCATCCTGATCTGTCAACATAATTCCCTAATTTGGAAATACTACCCTACTGTACACTCATAGAGACTGTCTATGACATTAATCAAGCAGTATCTATAATTATCCCTTTAACCTTTTCTCATTACGTGTATTTTATTTAAAAGACTGTCATTAATGTTGAAAAGTTAGAATTAAAACTGTATTTAACTTGGTAAAATAATACTTAAAAAATAACTGTCATAATTCAAAACATGCTTTCTAAAACCATATTAGAAGAACAGGGATAAATCAAAAGTGCTTTTAAGAGTTACTGGCCAGTCCTTGCAGACCGTTGGTTTGGGGTGGGTTCAGTCTTCTCAGAGAAGACAGAATCTAGATCATCAGCAGAGATGTAAGGGAAGGGAGTGTGGACTAGAAAACTGTAGTGAGAGAGGGGAAGTGAACTAAGCAGTGCTGAATGATGGGATGTCAAAATTCTGAAAAGTGGGCATCTGCAACATGCCAGGACTGGAAAGCAGCTCATCTTCCCTTGGCAGCTTGCTGCTGTCCTCAGTGAGCAGCTGAGGGAGCAGAATGTGAAAAAGAAAGGATTCAGGAATGCATGGTGGTTGAGAAGGTAGCACCACAGTGAAAGACTATGGAGTTGAATGGAAAGCTGAGCAAAATCAGGCCAGGGACTAACAGTGTGATAAAATGTGAGCAAGAGGATTTGAATGGAGTGATTAGAAAATCCCCAAGTGAGCAATGGAACATTTTATTAGAAAGGATTTATTCATTCTGGCGGTAAGGTTTAGCATGAAATTAAGATACTGCTAGAGATAATCTTTACAAAGTCTCTTCTGCAGGAATAGGTAAGGAAGAATCACCGATACCTGAATATATCATGTTTCTGTCTATTAACTCCAACATGACAATAGCTATAAAATAATAATTATAACCACTCTAAATTAAATATCAGGCTCAACGCAGGTCTTTTATGCAAGAATGTGTGTACTCTGCAGTATAGACACAGTTATATGCGCATTGGAGAGGAAGATGCTCAGACATAGGTGAGTACTTTACCCAGGCTCCTTCCACTAATATTTTTCAGAAGAAGTTTTTCTCCGAAGACCTCCTCTTTATAAAACCTGAGTTTTTTCATTATATTAATCTCTTTTTCATGTCCTAAATGCAATTACACTTGTGAAATTTGCTCTATTATATAATGATTTTTTATTATATTGTATAATGTAATTCTTATAATATTGTATGATTTACTTCTGAGTGTTTTTGCTTTTTTATGAATTTAAAAATACCTTAAAATTTAGAGCCCATGGTGTTTCCTTTTAGGAACGGTTGGTTACTACTAGTTCTATGATAGGCCCTGATTCATAACAAATGTTTGCTGGTTTCTCCTTTCATCACAGAGCAGAACACACTTCACATACAATTCTTGACGTCATCTTATATGTATATTTATATACCTATGATTTATTGAATGTTTGCTAAAAAGGCCAAGTTAAAAATCATTTGAATAGTACTTTGTTATTTGTCTAAATAGGATTTCTTTTCCTTTATGTTTTTATTTATTTTTTTATTAAATCATTATTGTGTACATAAATGCAATCATGGGGTACAATGTGTTGGTTTTATATACAATTTATAACATTTTGAAATATTTTCATTGAGCAGATTGACATAGCTTTCTTTTCCTTTAAAGAAAGTACTAGAGCACTTTAGTGGATTATTTTCCAACATATGTTTGATGGAACACTGGTTTGGAGCTAAATGTTCCATCCACAAAAGATTTTGTAGCCAAATCCATTTTGCTGGA
>CAUYRH010163098.1:0-10823 GCA_963574655.1 Perodicticus potto | reverse complement strand
AACCCGGCCCCGGCCGAAATGCAAAACAAAAAAAATATCCGGGCATTGTGGTGGGCACCTGTGGTCCCAGCTACTTCTGGGGGCTGAGGCAAGAGAATCGCCTAAGCCCAGGAATTGGAGGTTGCTGTGAGCTGTGTGACGTCACAGCACTCTACTGAGGGCAATAAAATGAGACTCTGTCTCTACAAAACAAAAACAAACAAACAAACAAACAAAAAAACTGGGCAGAATAGATGGGTGATAAATATTTACTGATTGAATAAATAAATGAATAAACCCGTTTTCAAAGTACATGATTCCCATCTGATTTTCTTATACAGAATATACATTTTCTGAAGCTATTTAAAAATCAGCACAGTGGAATGTTTAAGACCTACAGCTACAAGAGAGACTTTTTCTGTTTTAAAATCAAGATCTTTCATTTATTAGCTGTGTGATGTTGGGCAAGTACCAAACAATAGCCAAAATGTTACTCAACTGTACCCAACTTCCTAACTTATAAGCTGAGGTTAATAATAGTACCCAATAGGACGGGTCTACTGAGTAAACTAAATAATCCACAGAATGAACTCAGTGTAATGTCTGATACGTAGTGAATATCCAATAGTTATTTATACCGGAAAGCCTTGAATTAGCTTTGTTGCATGTTTCAGAAACAGCATTCTTCATATAAAGAACACAAGCCAGACATTCACCCAGCCAATATTCCTCAGGAGAGTCTGCATTTTATGCATGACACATAATTTTTTCCTTAAAGCAATAAAATACTTTCATTTAGGAAGTTCCCTTTAACAAATATTAATTGATCACTTATTATGCACCTACCACATATGGCTCTGTGCAATCACAGGCGAGAGATACACATCCCCAGCCCTGAGGGAACTCATACTCTCCAAATAGATTGCTATAATGATATATGAAGTGATCTAGAAAGTTAGAAAGAATGGGATATAGGTTACTTAACACCTTTTTTCTTTAGTGTGTGTACCCAAGGGATGCTTATAACTAAATATTTGCATCATGTGAGCTTAATAATGCTAGTAAATATAGGAGCACTAATTTTAGACATCCTAATGACCACCAAAATGACCAGTAATAAAGAAAATGAACACCCCTAATAGTTTAAACATTACATTTTACACAGCATAAGAATGATTATGACAGAATGGTCTGAAAGCAAACATTCTCTGTTACTATGAAGAACCCCCAATATGGCATGCATTACTTTGAACATAGATTAAGAGAATGCATATATGTTCTAAGCAAGTTCTAGTTTATGTGATAAATTAATGATTCAATTTAATATGAATAGAATTTAATTCATATTTTAAAAAATAATTATTATTTCAAATAACAACTAAAACAACATGTTTTTCTCCTTACTCTCCCCATTTGGGGCTCTATTTTCTGACAGTGCCTGTAAGGGTATATGGTTATCAGGCAGCCCTGTTCACTCTTTCCCTTTGTAAAAGTAGTTGTAAATGAGGTAAAGAGAAAACAAAACTGCCAGGAATGTATTAATACTTTTGTGTGCTACAGACAGTTACTCTATAGAAGTAGAGGGTATCTTCAAAGAAGCTAAGCAAAATTCTGTCTCAAAACACATTTACCATTAATTTTCATGGTTGAACTAGAGATATGTTCTTTTGGGGTGAAATCAGGTGTACATGTTAAAAGCAATTATACAACATTTTGCAAACCTTTAAAAACCAATCATGAGTAGGAAGATAATTATTATGTTCGTGTGAAAATATTATCAGTATATCTTTGCTAGCAATGGGAAAACCATTTGAAAGTCTAAGGAGCAAGGAAGATTTTAGTTTAGTGCAATATACTAAAGTCTGAACAGAGACCAATAGTGTTAGCTTGACCAGATTCAGCCTCTTGGGTAGAGATGTCATCTGAGTTTCACATTGTTCCCCAAATCATAGGGTTCCCTGTGAATCTTCCTCATTGAAAACTTCCTTAGCTGTCCTTTTTTCTATCCTATTACTTACTGAAATGTAAATGGTTTTATGACCCGCCTGAAATTTTTTTCTTAAAAGGAAAAAGCTAAGGAAGCAGACACTTAGGAATAGGAAAAATGAAAGCTCCCCAGATGTCTACACCAGCAAGTCATGGCTAGGTATGTCCTGTCTGTTGCCCTTTAGTTTACCCCTATCGATAAACTTCTATTTATCCACATTTCATAGTTACTACAATTACACCTGCTACTTTTACCCCCAATAGGAAGGACTATTGTGAGAGTGAATATAGAAGGGAGAATTTATTCACTCTGTGTTTTCTCTTTATCAAAAAAGAAAAAAACAAACAAACAAAAACTAATCACTGGGCATTCACCATTCACATGTAACTGTGGTGGAGAGAGAGGTGAAAGCACCAAACCTAACCTTAAAGAGTTTACAAACCATTATAGTAGGAGAGATAAATCTTGTGAACAAATAATTACACTGCACTATAAGGTTATATGAATACACCTATAGCACAGTGCTAAAGCCAGGATTCCAATTCCAGCAGGGTCAAGTGCCACAATCATGCTTGATCACTGTGCTGGGCTGTATTTGTTTATATTTTAGTGGGGTTTTTATTGGTTTATTGAGGTTTTGGATTTCTTATTGGTGCAATTTGATAGGTTATATATCTCTTGGAATTTATCCATTTCTTCTCAGTTTTCTAAGTTTTTGGCATCTAGGTACTCATAGCAGTTTCTAATGATCTACTACTATAACGTACTGCTGCATTTCTGTAGTATCACTTGTAATATCTTTTTTTCATCTCTGATTTTACTTATTTGGATCGCTCCCTTTCCTTTTTTGTTAGTCTGGCTAAAGGTGTGTCAATTTTGTTTATTTTCTCTAAAACTCAACTTTTTGTTTTATCAATCTTTGTATTGGTTTTTGGTTTTAATTTCATTTATTTCTACTCTGATCTTTATTATTTCTTTTCTTCTACTAAATTTGAATTTGGTTTGCTCTTTGGTTTTTTAATTCTTTGAGATGCATCATTAGGTTGTTTATTTGAAGCTTTTCTACTTATTTAATGTTGGCATTTATTCCTATAAACTTTCTTCCTATTGCTGATTTTTCTATATTCTATAGGTTTGTTTTTTTTTTTTTTTTGGAGACAGAGTCTCACTATGTCGCCCTTGGTAGAGTGCTGTGACATCATAGCTCACAGAAACCTCAAACTCTTGGGCTCAAGCAATTTTCTTGCCTCAGCCTCCCAAGTAGCTAGGACTACAGGCACCTACCACAATGCCTGGGTATTTTTTGTTACAGTTGTCATTGTTGTTTAGCTGGCCAAACCTGCCAGCCTCGGTGTATGTGGCTGGCACTGTAACCACTGTGCTACAGGAGCTGAACCTATTCTACACGTTTTGATATGTCATGTTTTCATTTTCATTTGTTTCAAGAAATTTTTAAATTTTCTTCTAAGTCTCTTCTTTGATCCACTGGTCATTCAAAAGTATATTGCTTCATTTCCATGTGGTTTTAAATTTTCCAATGTTCATTTTGTTATTGCTTGCTAGTTTTATTCCATTGTGTACAAAGAAAGTACTTGGGGTGATTTTAATTCTTTTAAATTTTAAAGACTTGTTTCAGACCTAATATGTGTTCTCTCCTTGAGAATGATACATGATCTAAGGAGAAGAATATGTATTCTACACCTGATAAATTAAATGTTCTATATCTATTAGGTCCATTTGGTCAATAGTGCAAATTAAATCCATATTTATTTGGTGATTTTTCTGTCTGAATGAGCTGTCCAAGGCTGAAAGTGGAGTGTTGAGGTCTCCAACAATTATATTATTGAGATATCTCTCTCTTTAGTTCTGATGACATTTGCTTTATATATCAGAGGGCTTCAGTGTTGGGTGTATATTTGTGTACATTTAAGTTTGTTGTATCCTCTTACTGACTAGACTCTTTCATCATTACATAAAGAATTTCTTTGTCTCTTACTACAGTCTTTGTCTGGAAACTTATTTTATCTGACAGAAGTATATCTGCTACTGCTCTTTTTGCTTTCCATTTCATGGAATATCTTTTTCCATCCCTTTACTTTTAGTCTATGTGTCTTTCTGGGTGAAATGGCTTTCTTGTAGACAACATATAGTTGGCTTTTGCTTTTTTTGTCCATTCAGGCATTCTATATCTTTTGATTGGAAAGTTTAGTCCATTCACATTTAATATTATTATGGGTGGGCAAGGGCTAACTACTGCCATGTTATTATTTGATTTCTGGCTGTCTTGTGGTCCTCCTTTTCTTATCTTCTTCCTATCTTCCTTTCTTAAAAGAGATTTTTTTCTGGTGGTATATTTTAATCTCTTGATTTTTATTTTTTGTGCATCTGGTGTAAGGTTTTGATTCAAGGTTATCTTGAGGCTCACAAAAATCATTTTATAACCAATTATTTTAAACATATGACACTTCTGCTTATAAGCAAACAAATAAATGAAGAGAGATTTAACAGAAAATCTACTCTTCAACTCTATTCCCCCTCACTTTTTAACATTTTGATATCTTCATCCTATCTTGTTACACTATCTTTCCAAATGTTGTTATTTTTGGTAGGTTTGCATTTTAGTCTTCCTCCTCAAAATATAAATGGTTTGTGTACCACAATTACAGCAACAGAGTATCCTGTGGTTGTGTAATTACTGTTACCAGTGAGTTGTACACCTTCACATGATTTCTTATTGTTCATTAATGTCTTTTCCTTTCAGATTGAAGAACTCCTTTTACCATTTCTTGTAGGTCAGGTCTGGTGTTTATGAAATCCCTCAGCTTTTGTTTGTCTGGGAAAGTCTTTATTTCTCCTCATGTTTGAAGGATATTTTTATAGGATATAATATTTTAGGGTTAAGGGTTTGTTCGTTTTTCATATTTGCCTTCAGTACTTTGAATATGTCACTCTCTCTTTTCCTGGCCTGTCTGCTGCCAGATGTATTGGGGCTCCTGTA
This sequence comes from Perodicticus potto, assembly GCA_963574655.1. Classification (NCBI taxonomy): domain Eukaryota; kingdom Metazoa; phylum Chordata; class Mammalia; order Primates; family Lorisidae; genus Perodicticus; species Perodicticus potto. Next base: position 5,859 of record CAUYRH010163098.1, on the reverse strand, counting down.
TCTATTGTTTTTTTCTTTTTTCTTGCTTTCCGTAAGACTTTTCCATTATTAGTGATCTTTGGGAGCTTGATTATTAAATGCCTTGAGATAGTCTTGTTTGCCTTGAATCTTGTTGGTGTTCTATGACTTTCTTGTCACCAAATATTGATATCTTTCTCTAGATCTTTAGAAAGTTCTCTGTTATTATTTCTTTCAAGTAAACTTTCTACCCTAATCTCTCTCTCTACCTAAGGCCGATAACTCTTAGGTTTGTCCTTGTGAGGCTATTTTCTGGATCTTGTAAACAAGCCTTATTCTTTTTTATTCATCTTACTTTATTCTCCCTTGACTGCATTTTCAAATAGCCTGTGTTCAAGCTCACTAATTCTTTCTTTTGCTTGGTTAATTTTGCTGTTGAAAGACTGATTCATTTCTCAGATTGAATTCTTAAGTTCCAACATTTCTCCTTGATGTTTTATTATTCCTATCTCTTTATTAAATTTCTCTGATAGGTTTCTGAATTCCTTCTCTGTCCTGTCTCGAACTTCACTGGGCTTCTTTAGCACAGCTGTTTGAATTCTTTGTCTGAAAGGTCAGGATTGGTCCCTATTACCCTATTTAGTTTATTTGGTGAGGTCATATTTTCATGGGTATTCTTGATGCTATGGATGTTTTTTGACATCTTGGGCACTGAGGACTTAGGCATTTATGTTAATATTTGCATTCTGGACTTATTTGAACCCATTCTTCTTGAGATGACTTTCCAGATAAAATGAAAATTGAGCACTATGATCAAGTCTTTGGTCATTGAAGCTATATTAGCAGAGGGGCTCTCCTTAGCCCACTAACGTTGTGATTCTTTCAGACTTTTGGTATTGCCTCAGTGGACTTAGGTAAGATCAGGGAGAATTCTCTGAATCACTAGGCAAAGTGTCTTATTCTCTTCCCTTGCTCTCTGTGTGGAACTGCTGGAGTTAGGGGAAGAGTGACATGGGTACTCCCTGGTGACCATCAGTGCCAGGTTATACTTAAAGTCAGCCCGATCTCACCCAAATCTAGTGGTGACTCTTCCTTGGCTACTTCTGATGTTATTTCAAGGTCCAAGGGCTTTTTATTCAGCAGGTGGTAAATCCTGCCATGACTGAATCCTTCCCTGGATAGCAGCATGGTTTTTTTTGGTCCATGTGGGTCCAGAAATGTGATCTAGGAACTAAGGCCTAGACTACGGGGTTTTAGAAGTCTGCCTGGCATTTTATTTTACTATGGCTGAGCTGGTACCAAGTTGCAAAACAAAGTCCTCTAAAGTTTTGCCTTTCCCTTCCTCAAATGGAAGAGATTCCTTGAGCTACATTGCCTATAGTTGAGGGGACAGGTGACATAATCACTGGCTTGACCACCACCACTATCTCATGCCCACCCCAAGGTCACTGGGTCATGCCTACCCCAAGGACACTGGCTCTGAGTCAGCACAGCCACAGAAATTGCTAGACGACTACAACCTTTGTGGCCTGACTGCATTACCAATTTAGTTCAGACCCCAGGCTGGTGGTGGGGCTAGCTGAAATCAGATTTTGGGACAGAGAATTTCCCTCTACCTAGCCTGGTCTAAATGCTCCCTCCCTGGATATCAGCATAATTCTTCCCTATGTTGTGTTCTTCTGTGCCAGGGTGGCTCTGAGTTGTGATGCAAAGTCCTACAATCGCCTCATTCTCCCTCCCCCAGATACACAGATTCTTTGTAGTATGATTGCTCACCCGAGTCCTTATTCTTCTGAAGGTGCTTTCTTGGGTGGATAGTTGTTGAATTTGGTGTTCCTATGGTGGGATGATCACTGGGTGTTTCTATTCAACTATCTTCCTCCTCTTCCTCCCAAATATTCACTTTTAGTAAGCATCCAAAATGATTCTGTGCATTCATTTGGGCCACAGAAGCATATTTTCAAAAAATACAAAATCAGAGCCATGATTCATTATCCCTGATCTATAAGGAACCAGCAATCATCTAGACCCATTGGGACAGTGCAGCAGAATGGGGGTGGGTAGGGTGCAGAGTTGGGGTCCCCACTACAGGGGAAGCAGCAAGTTTTTAAGACAGGAGGGAAAGGGGGAAACCACAGGGTGGAGAAATAGGTTATCACCTATAGATCCATATCTAGCAAGCTGTCTGTATATCATATCATCAGCATCATTGGAAACTAGTTCACTTTGGAGACTAGAAAAAGATGCATCTCAAAGTAGTTATTATTATTCTACATCTTAATATTTTATTTCCCTTTGAACTTTACTAATGAAAGAAATATATACATACATATGTTTGTGTATACGTGAGCAAGTAACTATATATATGAATAATGTAACTATATATAAAATGTTCACACACATTGCTTTCCTAGGTTTTCTTAGTTTTATTTAATTTTTTTTTTTTTTTTTTTTTTTGTAGAGACAGAGTCTCACTTTATTGCCCTCGGTAGAGTGCCGTGGCGTCATAGCTCGCAGCAACCTCCAACTCCTGGGCTTAGGTGATTCTCTTGCCTCAGCCTCCTGAGTAGCTGGGACCACAGGTGCCTGCCACAACGCCTGGCTATTTTTTTTGTTTCAGTTTGGCTGGGGCTGGGTTTGAACCTGCCACCCTCAGTATATGGGGCCGGTGCCTTACTGACTGAGCCATAGGTGCTGCTCTCTTAGCTTTATTTAAATAATAAAGAAATTGATACCAATCAATTTCACATCGTATATATTGACTACTTATACTTCTATAAAGTAGAAGTCAAAAGCCATGATCATTGTGCAACATTAGTTGAACAATTACAATATTACCAAAAGTGCAGTCTTATCTTTGTTTCATAGTTTTCAAACTATAAATCAAATATGAATGTCTAACAGAAAACTGAGGCTTGCAAATAGATGATAAACCATTTACAAGGTAGGCAGATATTCATTTCTATTTTTAAGTTTCTATGTTATTCCCGAGCACCTTTTCCGAATACTAAAACAGAAAATAATTCTATTTATATGGTGCATGACAAAAGTGTTGATTTGTTTCTGCACCTCTTGGCTTGTATCCTTGCTGCCATCATCCAGCTGACATTATTTGACATTTTGACACTGTATTGTGACATTGTGACCTGGTGCCTCCAGCAGCCTAGAAGGACAAGTTGACTAAGGCATATGGTGCATTAGGAAACAGTGAAGCAGTTCATTACTGCTGTAGAGAGAAAGTCAGGTCTGAAAACAAAAATTCTTATCTAAGGCACAAGATACTTTCAATTCTGTTTCCTGTTCTGCCACTGGTTTACTATGAGCTTTATAAAAAAAATCATTTTAACTCATCAGTGATTTAGCATTTCTGTCTATAAAATGGAAATGATCCAAAATATATGATTGTTTTCATCCTATGGCAGTGATGGCATTTGCAATTCACTCTTGGCAAATAGAAATTTTGGAAGCACACTTACAGAAAGAAAAATAGATGATGATCACGTTTGGTTGATTTTCAGTATTGTTATAGTTTGAGAACTATTTACTGCCCTGACTTGCTCCTTTTTAGGCTATATATATATATATACATATATATACACATACATATATATATATATATATATATATATACACATATATATACATACATATATATATGTATGTCTTTTTCTTTTAAAGACAGCGTCTCACTATGTTGCCCTCAGTAGAGTGCAGTGGTGTCACAGTTCACAGCAACCTCAAACTCTTGGGCTCAAGCGATTCTCTTGCCTCAGCCTCACAAGTAGCTGGGACTACTGGCACCCACAATGCCCAGCTAGTTTTTGGTTGCAGTTGTCATTGTCATCCAGCAGGCCTGGGCTGCACTCGAACCCGCCAGCCTGGGTGTATGTAGCTAGTGCTCTAACCACTGAGCAAAGAGTGCTGAGACATTTTAAGGCCCTATCTTAAAAGTATTCTATGATATCTTTTTTGGACTTTGCTTAACATTAAAATTTCCTCCTTTATTCTTAATGATAGCAAGTGATATTTCACCGTGTATGGTATTACACATATTACTTAGCTCAAAATCTCATTAGAGAAATACTCTTTGACAATACCTAACTTCATTTGTCACAAAACAATTACCAGTTGGTTCTGACAAGCAGGAATTGTCTTGGACATTATGTTGCAAACTCTGATGGAAGAGTTACCTTATAAAGTTGTAGCTATTCTCAGGTGCCAACTGGTCCAGCCCATGACCTAATTTGTACACTTGGCCTTTCCACATGAAAAATACAATCTCAGATCTTCTCAACCTAAAGTCCACGCCTCTTCAGGTCATCTTGATCAGGAATGTTTCAGTGTCCACAGTCCCTGAAGAAGCAAATGTTCTCAGTTAAGATGATGCTCAGTCACTAATCAAATGGCCACCTATTTTTGCCACAAGTGGCAGAGTGGCATCTTGGACCTATCATTCCCAGCATGCCAGAGGCAGGGTAAGGAGCTATGGGGTAACTATAGCACAAGTTTATAATCGGTACACAAGGGGGCAGGAAGACATTTCCACTTGCCACCTCAGCCACTTGGTGTGAGCTTTATTTTCATAGCCTTGCTTGTTTTCTTAACTGTCTGAAGAGCTACTAATAAGCGTTGTTACAGAAGAAGGGGAAGACAGGATGAAATACCAGACAAAGTCATTAAAATGAAAGAATGGGATAAGACTTAGAACTATTTCCAGAGCTTAGCTATTTCCTGTCCAAAGCCAAGTTCCCTTTATTTTTAAAAGATGAGTAAAATGAAGGCAAAAACATGCCTATTCCCTAGGTGCTCTGTCTTAGCCAAATCCTGCTAACGGTGGAGAATTTGATGAGATGAATTGCTGGATGCCTCATAACGCTTCTCTCTTTAATAGATAAACCTCATGTAGTTATTTTGAAAGGAGCCCTGAGCTTGTGTCTTTGTACACAAACCTCTCAACTTCTAACCACAACAAAAAAAAAAATGGCAGGGAAAAAAATGCAATTGTATTCTTACAGGAAACCCCCGGCAGAGCCTGGTTACCACCCATGAAGGAAGGTCAGTTACTAGGGGGAAGATCGGCTCTTGACTTATTGCCAAACGAACTGAGATATGTCACCAATATCTTGCCTAGCTCACAGAAAAAATTTCCTTATTTATGAAAAATTTAAGAGGACAAATTCATTGCCTCTTCACAAATTCATTGTGAAGACTATACATTCTAGGATAGAACTATGCTCATTTTGTTTTTTGTATGTTTTTATATTTAACTTTCCTTTAAACTGTCAAATAATTTAAAACATAGAGAGTATCAAAATAATGAACACTTGTGGATTCATCTATCATTGCTCCAGAGCTCTATTTCTTTCCTTTTTTTTAAAAAAAAAACAATGTATCATGACCATCACTAAAGTCTTTTATCAGCCTTATTCTCTCCTCTTTCCTTCTCTTTCCAAAGGAGACAATTCCAGAACTTGGTGAGTATTATTCCCATCAAGAGAATGCTTGTGTCTGTGTAAAATTGATATACTGGATAGAAGAATGGATAAATAGACTAATACTACTGATGAAATGTAGTAGTATTTAGTAATAAATGATCCGTACATCTAAAAAAAACCATACTACTAAGTGTGGAAAGGAAGGTTGCAAAAGGATGCAATCGTTCATATAAATACTATCATATATTGGCTCGGCGCCTGTGGCTCAACGGGCTAAGTCGCCAGCCACGTACACCTGAGCTGGCGGGTTCAAATCCAGCCCTTGGGCCTGCCAAATAACAATGACGGCTGCAACCAAAAAATGGCCGGGCGTTGTGGCGGGCGCCTGTAGTCCCAGCTACTTGGGAGGTGGAGGCAGGAGCCTCGCTTGAGCCCAGGAATTGGGGGTTGCTGTGAGCTGCAATGC
>CAUYRH010163097.1:0-16858 GCA_963574655.1 Perodicticus potto | reverse complement strand
CAAAGTCTCAGACACCCAAGTGGGATAGGTTGTGAGGATGACTTTAGCCAAGAACAATAGTGCATTGTGGTTTTCAGAATAGTCAATTTCAAATGTCTCACTACAAAATAGTCAATTTTATATGTCAATTTCAAATGTCTCACTATAAAAAATGATATATCAGTGATAGGTATGTTAATTAGATTGATTTAATCATCCTATATGGTATACATATATCAAACATCACATTATATACCCCATGAATGTATACAACTATGATTTCTATATCAAAAAATGTTCAAAATTAAAAAGAACAAACATCATAGGAAATAACCTTATATGGTCATCAAAAACAAGGGAGGTCTGAGAGACTGTCCACAGGAGCATAAGGAGACATAGCAGTTGAATATAACAATTTCTTGCATAGGGTGCTGCAGTGACAACAAAAATATATAAATCTAAGGGAACGTGGAAAAGTATGAACTTCAGTTAATAATTGAGACAAGTAGATTATACTATAATCAGGTGTTAATAATAAGGGAAACTGCGAATAGTAAATATGGAAATTTTGTGCTTTCTTTTTAATTTTTCTGTAAATCTAAAGCTATTTTTAAATTAAAAGTTGATTCCAAAAACTTATGCATACCATGTTTCATTTGTTAAACTTCTAGGTATTTCAAAAGTTTAAAGGTTTAAAGGTATATTGTAAGAATGTTATATCTATTAAAACATTTCCCACTTGCTCCTCTGAGCCTAGATTTTTTTTCATTATCAGTTTCTGTGAACATACATGGGCATGTGCACAGTAAGTCCTGACTTAGTGACATTTATAGATTCTTGGAAACCATGACTTTAGGTGAAATTTTGTATAATACCACACATTAACTGACATAAACAAGTTGAGTTCTTTTGGTATATTTCTGGTCACAAAATCATAATCAAACCTCTACGTGAAAACCAAAACTTTTATAATGTGAAGGACTGAAATAGATGTGAGCTATACATACATTTAAGAAAGATAATGAAAATGAGTTAATAAGGCTGAGTACAGTGGATCATGCCTGTAATCCTAGCACTGTAAGAGGCCAAGGCAAGAGGTGCACTTGAGGCCAGGAGTTCAAAAATAAGTACAATAATTATTTATCCAATTGTTTCATTTTAGTGCTACTGCTGACTGGAGCTTATCCTGACAGTTCAGGGTGCAAGGCAGGAACCAACTCTGGACAAGGACTCCACCTCATTGAAGGGCATGCTCACCCCCCATGCTCACTAACAATGGGACCGTTTAGAAATGGCAATTAACCCAATGTGCACTTCTCTCTTTTTTTGGAGACAGAGTCTCACTTTGTCACCTTGGTAGAGTGCCATGGCTCACACCTCGCAGCAGCCTCAAACTCTTGCACTTAAGTGATTCTCTTACCTCAGCCTCCTGAGGAGCTGGGAGTACAGGCGCCCACCAAAACGCCCCGCTATTTTTAGAGATGGGGCCTCACCCTTGCTCAGGCTGGTCTGGAACTCCTGAGCTCAAGCAATAAGCAAACCCAGAGTAGCAGAGTACACTTCTTGGGGATGTGGAAAGAAACTGGAGAAAACCATGCAGACATGAGATTGTGTAAAATCCACAGGCAATGACTCCAGCGTGACACTGAGGTTTTTTAACATTAAATAATACATAAATGTATTTATATGTTATGTAAATTAATGTATGAAAATATTTCAATAAAATTTTATAAAAACAAAAAAATTATAAAAACATTAAAATAAATATAACTAACAATATTTACATATTTTTATATTTATATATAAAATTTATTTCATCCACACCAACATCAATCCTATACAGCTATATGTTTTTTATCATATCAAATGGCTATTTCCTAGGCTGCTTTCGTAAGGCTCTTTGGCATGTCTTTAGACAGATGCACACGATTTTCATTGTGTTTCAAATTTGTTTTTCTTTTGGAGATGACTTACTACTTTTGTGTTCTGCAAATGTGGGTTAGACTTGGATTTCTTTCTGTAAAGGAGAATTGGTTTTAATCAACTAGATTAACTTTAACCATACATTGAAAAATAGTTACTATAACTTTAAAACAGACTCTAATTAGTTCTAATATACAGATGGATCATGTTTTATCTTTACGTGGTCAACAGAAAGAAATAATAGAGATTCATCATCCTTGTTGGTTTCTAATTAGAATCTGTAGTATAGTAGATTGAGGAAACACGGTGGGGCTCAGAGTGCCTGCGTCTTGGAGGCACATTTACTACTGCACCTGAACACAAACACAAGCAGAATCATAACATGGCAAATTGCACGTTCAGATGCCAAACTGCAAGCAGATTGCTATTTACACCTGCAATTACAAACCAAAGCACACAGTGCATGACATATTCCAAAGAGATGTGAGACTGTATTTTACAGGCACGGCCTGACAGTGGGGAACCACGGCCTTTACTGATGCACAATGAGGTTTCCTGCCTGTAATCATAATTGCAGTGAGGTAGCCATCTTGGAGTTATGATTTTGAGGAAAGTTTTCCATTATATGTTTCAGCTTCAAGGGTACTTCTTTTGCAAAGTAGATGAACTGAAACTGTAGCCAAATTAAGAGGATAATTTGTATTCATTGGCGATATACATTTTGTTATTTGGCATTTCTAAGGGTCTCCAAATGTGTTTTTGAAAGTTTATAATGAACGAAAGAAGAAAAAAAGGGAATGTATATTCTGTAAGAACAAGGAAATGTGCAGTAAATCCCCGTCAGGTCCATTTCATCTATGGTGCAGTTTAACTCTAATGTTTCTTTGTTGATTCTTCAGTCTAGATGCTCTGTCTCATGCTGAAAATAGGCCATGGAAGTACCAATTATTGACCTGGCATCTTACTGTACTTTAGATTTAATAATATTTGCTACACGCACACACACACACACATTCATATACACACACTCCATTGTTGGGTGCATATATATTTATAATTGTTACATCCTTTCACTGATTAGATGTCTTTATTATTATATGATGTCTTTATTTTGTCTTCTTTGTGATGGTTTTTAACTTAGGTCTATTTTATTTGCCATAAATAAGCCTATTCCTGCTTATTTTTGATTTCCATTTGCTAAGAATATCTTTTTCCATCCCTTCACTTTTAGTCTACAAGGTTGGATGACTGAGTGTGTAAACTCATCTTTTAAAAAGTGCTACATAACTCGCTGCTGAATATCACTGTGACTAACTTCAAAGTACTCCCTCTGGGAAGCTGTGCACAGGCAGCAGAGCCTGGCACACCCTCTTGGAACTCTTCTTCTGAAATGGCTATCAGAGCTGTAATCATGCAGAGGTCTGACAATTAAGTTTGTGAACTCATCCTAGAAAAAGTGCTTTATACCTCACAGCTGAACATCACTGTGGTCACCTTTGAAGCAGTCCCTTTGGCCATCTGGGGACTGTAACGATATTCTGCAATGAGACATGCGGCAATTTTTCTAAGATGAGTTTGTGAACTTAATTCTCTAACCTCATATATGTGTCTTTAGAGGAGAGGTGTGTATCATGTAGCCAATACATAATTGGGTCATGGCTTCTTAATCCAGTCAGCCAATCTATATCTTTAGTTGGGAAATTTAATCTGCTTACATTTAAAGTTATTATTGATAAGTGAGGACTTACTCTGCTCATTCTATTGATTGTTTTCTGGTTGTTCTGGATAGCTTCTGTTCACTACAGAATACACATTCTTTTCATCTGCATATGGAATATTCTCCAGGATTAGGCATATGTAAAAACACAATATAAATCTTTTAAAAACATCAAAAACTGAAATTACATTAAAGAACATTTTGACCACAATAGAATAAAACTAGAAATCAGTAACAAGAAGAAAATTGGAAACTATACAAATATATGCAAGTTAAACAACATGCCCCTGAATGATCAATGGATGAATGAATAAATTAAAAAGGAATGTAGGGGGCAGTGTCTGTGGCTCCAAGGAGAAGGGCACCAGCCCCATATGCTGGAGGTAGTGGGTTCAAACTCAACCCCAGCAAAAGACTGCAAATAAATAAATAAATAAATAAGGAATGTAGGAAGTTTTTTGAAATAAATGAAAATAGAAACACAACTTACCAAAAGTTATGGCAGAAAAACCAGTAGTAAAAGGTAGGTTTATAGCAATCAATGCCTATATCAAAAAGCAGAATTATTCCAAATAAACAACCCAACGTTGAATCTTAAGGAAGTAGGAAGCCAAGAGGAAAGAAATAAAAAAGTCTTAGCAAAAATAAATGAAACTGAGATTAAGAAATAGGAAAGGTCATCAACAACAAAAAAATTGCTTTAAAAAAAGGATACACAAAAAATCTCATTAACTAGGCTAGTAAAAAATGAGACAAGACCCAAATAAGTAAAATCAGAAATGAAAAAGGAGATGACACAACTAATACCACAGAAATACAAAGAATCATTGGCAATGCTTATGAACACCTATACACCAATCAATTTTAAAATCCTGAGGAAATGTACAAATTCTTGGACACATACAACCTGCCAAGATTGAAAGAAAAAAACAAAAAAACCTGACCATACCAACAGTGAGCAGTAAGATGACATCAGTAACAAAAAAGTCCAGGACTAGACCGATTCACTTCTACGATGTAAATTATGCCGAACTTTTAAGGAAGAACTAACACCAATTTTTCTCAAAGTATTCCAATTATTTAATAAGAAATGAATTCTTTCATACTCATTATATGAGACTAGTTCAACCCTAATACCAAAACTAGGTAATGACTCAACAATAAAAGAAAGCTGCAGGCCAATATCCCTGGTGAGAAGCCGCAAGGAAGGTATTTGAAGAGTACAGAGCATAACAATTGTGGAAAGGATATAAACATGGCAGAGCTCTAAGTTACAATGCAGAAAAAATAAATAATGATATAACCAGTTCTGTGTTTGGATCAGGGAAAATCATACAAAGCAAAATGGTAAAGAAGATAGAAAAGTTATAAAAATTAAAATAATATATGTGGAAAACAAAGAACACAAATCCTGAAAATGAGAAAAAAGCAAAACAGAAAAACATTAGAAACATAACAGAAGAAAACAACTATATTTAATCTGCAGATCAAAAGAACTCAGCATATCCTGAAATGTATTCACAGAGAACAAGTTTTAACTAAGTGAGGAAAACACTGAGGACCATTTCAAAGGTTAAAAAAAAGAGAAAAAGAAAAGGACTCACATGGGGCCTATACAGGAAAATCAAGGCACAGAGAAGTTGTAAAATGAGTTTGGTGACAGATTTTCAGTTCAACGTCAGCAGTGGATTAATGTTTTCAGCATTTGTTTGTGAACGACTGCATAATATTCCATTATAAAGATGTTCAAAATCATCCCTTTTTGCAAATATCTTAAATACATTTACATTATATAGATCAGTTTTATAGGAAGTTCTTTTTTGGGGGGGATAAAAACTTCATCAAATCCCATGTAGGCCGATTCAGATAGCCACTTTGAGATGATCGTGTGATGTCTGAAATGTAGAAAGACATTCTAATGAAATTATTCTGTAGCATTTCTCATTCCAGGACCTAGAGGAGGTAATTTTATTACAAATTTTCCTATATTCACTGAAGCCTTCAAAAGTCTTGAGAGCCTCTTACACAGCAGGCACTGTGCTAAGCGATCCTTTATGTGAATGAGCCACGTACATCCTCTGCCTCCATGGAATTTACAGCCTTGCAAAAATTCAGACTTGAGTCAAACAATCACACAAATAGCTGCAAGCTTTGGTGATTTTAACCAAGTGTAGGGCACTATGAGGGCGTGTAACAACGGGAGCCGGTCCTATGTGGGAAGGTTTCCTGGAGAAAGTGATATTTGAACTAATAATTGAAGATATAGAGGTGGATGAAGAGAAAGAGTTTTCTAGATGAAAGAGACAACAGGGGAAAGCTCTCGGAGGAAAGACACAGGATGGAACATTTGAAGAAACAGTAGAAGTCCAGTGAGGTAGCCATTCTGGGAGATCCTGGGAAGGGCAGGGGAGTAGTAAAAAACAGAGACCTTGGATGGATGTAAACGGTCATTCATGATGAAATTAATGGCACATCGATGTGAGGGTGAAGGAAAGGAGGTGTTGAGGACAATGGGGAGATTGGACACAGTCGGTCGGAGCTTTCTTTAAAACAGAATACTGCAGAAGTATAGGTCTTGAAGCGGGACATGACTTCGGGTTAGAAAATACTAAAATTGTGTTTCCCGTGAGCTATTCCAAATGAGCCCTTGAGGATGCAGTGGGATATGTAGGCCACGTATCTGTGGAGAATGTCACGCACCATGTGCTTTGGTTTGTAACTGCAGGTGTAAACAGCAGTCTGGCCTTGCAATTGGCACTTGAACATGCGATCAGTCGTTTTATGATTCTGCTTGTGTTTGTGCCCAGGTGCAGGAGTAAACGTGCTCCCGGAGCCTTATCGTGTCCCACAATCCACTACATTGCAGACTGATCTGGAGAATGTGGGAAACCAATAAGGGGGATGAGTGCCTATTATTAAATTTATTTAATAATTAATGTTACACTTAAAATGTTGCACTTTCTTATAGATGATCATTCTGAACTTAGCAAATAAATCAGAGCATACATTGATAATGAATGGACATGTATGTACATATCATATATAATATTTATAATTTTCATCACATGAAAAGCATCTTCAGAATCATGGATTGTTTTTAAGAAATCACTTTTGACAGAATCAGTGCTGAAGAGGCAGGTTTCTGCTGACCTCTTTCACAGTCCTGGGTTCTGTGTTTGGACTGTGAAGGATACAGACCCTGTGAAGGCAGAGACAATCCGAGCATTCCTTTCTACCATGTTCCAGTAGTTTATGCTTTAGTTTTTGATTGACTCTAAAGTAATCCTGAAAATTTGGAAGTTACTTTCCTGTGTAAAAGCAATTAACCCCATATGATTGGCTTTCTTTTCTTTAGGTCATGTTAAGCTCATTTTAAGATGTGAGCATTTATCTGGGAAAGAACTGAAAGGTATGGGTCAGAGTTTACTGTGACACAATTCTAAATGAAAAAGTGCAAAATCAGTAAGTCTGCAATTATTGGACATGAAGGTAAGGCTTTGAATAAAAAAAGCAAGAACCAGGGGGAAAGTCTCATATGAAACACAGATAATTAGCAGTGACTTCCTAAAACAGTCATTGTTGTTTGCGACATTATTTTTTGTTTTTATTTTCCTTGGATAGCCCATTCCAGGTAGAAGCAAGAAGGACACATCTGGAATTTGACAATTTAGATGTTTGATTGAAGGAAAGCACCTAAAATATAAAAATGAATTCTGATAGCAGTAAGTGGAGTACTGCTATCAGATACTATAGGGATGCTAGCAGGGTTTTTTAATTAAAAAATAAAAACTATCAAAGAAAGGTCATATAAGCAAAATACTGTATAACACTAGATTGTCTGTCTATGCATACTTGTCAAAATTGAACGTAGCTTAGTGTACATAGTGGACGCTGTTGCACCACCTCGATGCTCTATTTAGGAGGATCTATTTCCCAGCTGCTTGGGGTATTGTCAGCTGTCACCAAGAATTGTTTTCATGTGCAGAGAGTTGCCTTGCCCAAGAAAGCACCCACTTCTCTAGAGTAGCCTACGTCCACTGAGTGATTGATGTGAGGATATAACGGCCAGACCTCCCTGTCCCTTCTTGAGGAAATAGGACAGGTGGTCTCCTTTGCAGAGCTTCCCCCTGGGATCCTCTGAAGCCGTTGTTAAGACTTAGTTATGACGGCACTACAGATCATCAAGTCTGGGGCCATCTTGCCTCTTTCCCCATAAATCTTCCTTTCCTTGCCCAATCCTAAAAGCATGGCTGAATGATCAGCTTAAAGACAGTTATACCCCAAAGGACAGGATTTTATGCAAACTACCTTCTAAATCAAAAAGTATTATAATACACTTTGCTCCCAAACACAGGGTTGGTAATGCAGGGTTTATAAATCAAAAGAATGGGGGCAGCTTCCTTCTCCATCATTTCCGTAGACCTCTTAGAGAATTTCTGCTTCACATCCCCACAATTTCAGGCTCTGTGGATGTATGTGCAGGTCCTAGTTCCTAAATAGGAATTTTTCCATGAGGGTGAATAATGAGCATCCCATGAAACTTTAAGGTCTGGCTGCCACCAGCTACCTTGTATTCCTTGTGCTAGTAGACATTAACAGGAATATTTGACCCTAATCATAGGAGGAAGTAGGGCTGCTTTTATATGGGGGAGGGATAGCTGAAAACGCGTAGCATTCAGAGGACCTCAGCGAGGACCTTTTTTGCTGCCTTCTCTAATTTTTCTAGTAAATGGGTAAGTGCAACAAGCAAGAGTTGAGATGAGCATGGCGGCAGGAGACTCAGGTACCTGAGGACTCAGGATTTGAGTCAAATCACAGAGAAGGAAAAGTAAAGGTGAGGAGAAACTAAAATGATTAACAGAGAACGGATACAATGAATATCACTTATGGAAGACTAGCAGCAGGGGCAGGAACTATAATTTATCCCAATATCCTCCTCTTAAAATTTCACTCCAGGAGAAGACAACCACAATCCTGCAGGAGCTGCTCCCACACCTCATAGGATGGAGTCCACACGGGCAATGCAAGGTGTGGATTAGAAGTTGTGAAATGCTGCTGAGATGCCCTTAAGGGACCAATCCACTTCCCTAGCTGGCAAGTGCGCTGTTAGCTAATAGAATTGGATTTAAGTAATCAACAGGCAGTAGCTCTCTGGCTATTACATGTGTAACATGGGCTTTCTAAAGTTGGCTACAAGAGATGTTATTTAGTTGCCATCAGCTGAAGAGAGTTGCTGTTTTGAACAGCCGGCATCTGATGAAATGTGGGTATAAAGGCTAGCCTTTGGTTAACTCTGAAGGTACAATGAACTTCATGCCCCTCTCTGTTCATCTCAGCTTTTCTTATGATTATGTCATGCAGCAACTTCTTGCTAACCCTGGTTTATTTTCTTCCCACCCTAGTGTAAATCTAGGAAGAATTCTCAAAATAATTTTCTGAATACTAATCTCTGTGTCAAGGTTGTTTCCCGAGGAATTTAACCTACATCATTGTCCAAAGATAAGAGGTGTGTAAATTGAGTGGTTTCTATCCCAAAGACGGAATGAATCCAGGCAAATACTTGTACACCAAATTTCATATTATGTTAAGTGCAAAAGAAGTAAAGGTGTCGAATATCATGAAAAAGAAGACAAATGGCGGAGAGAGATCGGTAAGTCCATGTCCTTTAATGTTCCCACGGGTCTGGCCTTAAGAAATAGTCATCATTCTTTCTCAATATCTCAATGCTTCGTCTGATCACATGGCAGATCACAGGAAATTTGAGTGTTTATATAGTGATTGTCTCACATAGCCGGAGTGGCTTATTTTTTGTATTATCATTTTAAGAGAGTTATAGGTTTTTAATGTTAGTCATTAAAATAATGTTTGATGGTAAAACCACATTTCATGTCTTCTTTTGAGAAAAAATATTGACTAATTATTATTTTCAAATGTTCACACTCAGAGCTTCCCAGCTTCACATCTGACTTGTCTGCCTTTAGGACAAGACACATTGCACTTCCCTCAGTGCTCGAATGTGAGGATGGGGGTGTGCACAGGCCATGGTGCCCTGACTGTGACAAAGAATCCCGTCATAGGCACCAACTCTCTAATGATGAGGACCCAGAGTTCCTCACGGTGCCTGCCGGAAATCTACCTACTCACCAGTTTCAAGCTACATCCCTTCATACTCTTGACTTATATCCCATATGATGAATGTATTATCCCCTCTCATACCTCTAACATTGCCATTTAATCTTGAGCCCAAGAGCAGCAGAGGCAGCAGAAAAACAGATGTGTGTGTGTGTTAAAGGGGCAAGGTGCTATCTTTTTTTTTTTTTTTAAGGTGCTGTCTTTCTTAACAACCAATTCCCTCAAGAACCGATTTCTTCTAAATTGGAAAGATCCTTATTTTGACTGGCAGGCTGATGTGATGTCTGGTTAAGTGATTGCTTTCCGAATGCTGGCTCTGGTGACTGATACAGGTTGACTAGCCCAGGTAACTGAAATAAGCATCCTCTGCCAGCTGTTATTAAGTGAACCAAGGAAAGAAGAGTTTTAAAATATCCTAAAACAGTGATGCCAGGAATGAGAATTTAGCTGCACAGTAGTAACAGAGCCAGGGAAATAGAGGTATTAACTAGCTTTCTATTCTCGTTACCATTTTAAGATGAGACGGCTCTGCGTTTTGGAGGTAAATATCACTATTGTTATGTATCTTCTAAAATTCATGTGATTTCTCCAAGTGCCGCACTACCAGGACTCAGCCACATTCATTCCGTTCCTTTTGCTCATTTCCCTTTTAATATTCTCTCCCAACAAAAATCATGATTTTCCAGCAAACGGAAAATGAGACATGTGACATTTTTTATCAGAAATGAAAATACTTTTGCCTTGCTTTTGGTAATTCATTTCTACCTTTGTTTATCCACATTGAGTTTTAGTTATTATTTTAAGACAACTTGAACCTTTAAAACTGGCCTAATAACTTGCATGGCAAATTTAGCTGTCAAAGAAAACTGAATCTTTCAACAACACTTGCCAAAAATTAAAGAGGCAGATTATCACCTAACAAATAACACAGTAACCTGAAGTTCTGAATTATAAAATCATTCCCAAGGCCTAATCAGCAGCTCAATCTATTTTGAGCAATATTTGGCACAGCACCATGGCACTGCATCAAAAGCATGTGGGCAGCCTATATGGCATTTCTGACTGTGATAGATTCGGCTAAGTGAAGACAGTTTGCATTTATTCTGGAATCTTTGGTTCAAGTGCAACCACGCAGAGCTGGGTATGCTGGAAATAATTAACTGCTTTCCTTCCTCTGTACCAAATTTAGGTGTGCCTTCACACACTTAGCCCAAACAAAAAGTAGCAGATTCACCTCATGTCTCATCATTACTTATCAAAGAGGCCAACTTAGGCATCTTCATTAAGAGTGTCTGAAGCCACTTAACAATGAAAAGGTGAAAAGATTAACTAAACTGCACAGCAACGTGTGTGTGTACGGGGACAGGGGTTAATGCTAAAAAAAGAGAATATAAAATAATCAAGAGTTGAATGATTGGTTTATTTGATTGACAAGCACAATGTTTGAAATGAAAATTGGGGGAATTATCTTGATAATTGCCTTTACTACAATTGAGACTAAAATGTTCCTGAAATATTCAGATCATTGTTTTACTTACCCATCTCATTTTGTAATTCAAAACAGAGGTTTTGAGACCGCAGCCATCAAAAATTTATTAAATGAATTATTATAAGGGGAAATAGATTTTCTGAATACAAATGACATGAATTATTTTTAAAAAGTGTTTAAATAAAAAAATGAATATAAATGTATGAAGCTCATAGCAACTTACTGCCTTCTAGCTTGCAATGACTTTCACCTACATGTGTTGTGTGAATGGTTAACAGTAAGACCTATGTAGAATTCAAATTTGAAATTTTAGCTTATTTCTTTGTTTCTCACCATAACCACCACCAATCCATTCTAAGCTTTACCCCAATTATCTATAAAATGAAAATGCTTGGTGTATAGTAGTGCATACACCTCACTAGCAGGATGAACTTTACTCATCCTTCCTTCTCCCTTTTCATGGACTTGTGCATTCATTCATTTATCCACTTAACTGATATTCATCATTCCCAAATTAGCTCCCATTGTGACATACCAAAAGAAATGTTTTATAAAAATAACACAATAATTAAGTAAATGAGATGAGGCATGTATTAACCAGTGTGATGTAAGTGTTCCTAATTCTATAGGAAATCAGCACATCGTACCCTGTAAACGCATTAATGTATACATGATCTATGTGTTTATGAGTTAATAAAAAAAGAAAAGAAAAATGGCACAAAGTTTCCGAATTCTGGGTGCTTGTGTTAGACTGAAGATGATACGGCCACATGTGATGATTGACTGATAGAATAGCCAGTGAGATATGGGTTAAGAATCTAACTATGCCACTTACCAGATACTGCGGTAGAGATTGCTTACTGCTTAATGCAAATCCAAATCTGTCTTTGACTTTTTTCAAAGAAACAGAGGCTTCCTGCATAAACATAATTGTATTCATTCCAATGATACTGTGATTAACCAAATAACACATAAAAGAGAGAGTCGCTGTATATGAATATTGTTGAGGCTCAGAACATGATCCCTATGAGAATGGCACCTTGGCAACTGAGAAAACAGCAAAAGGAGGGAGGTCACTCTGACTTCCCACCTTTGTCCCCTGCAACATGGTCATAAAGGAGTTGTCTGACTTAACCTTGCCTGAAAGTTGGTCATAAGACTCTCACTGCAGGGGGGTCCTTCCCTGTATCAAGAAGAATCTGATCTGGCTTTGTTAAGTTCCTCCCCCACATCCAGTTGTTACCATTAGGTCATACCCTCTTTTTCTCAAATCATACTTCTGCACAAATGTCCACAAAGCTATATCATTCTCCCTGGATCTTAGGGCCTTCATTTCTGAAGCCACCCATTTCACATAAAACATTGGGGAAATAAAGGTTCCCTTGTTACTATGTCTTTTGTTATTTGGGTGTTAGCCATGACCCTTGTGATGAGTGAGAAAAGGGCACTACTTTACCTTAAAGACAGCTCCAAGAAGGGAACAGATGGTTGTATCATACTGAAGACTGATCTGATTTCAAATATCACCCTAGAACATGTGACAGAATTAGCTCCTTTGGTCTAACACAAACAAAATTCTTACCTACACAAAAATCACACTCATAATAGGATGTAAATAAGAAATAAAGCCAATGAAGATGTCAGAAAATAATACATGTATCATTGAGGGGTCAACTACATGTTGCCTACCCTAAGTGCTTTTGTCTTTTGATTTGATAGAGTTACTGGGAAGAGAAAATTCCAGAGAAGAATATTGAACTCATATACACGGCATGTTGGCATTTATGGAAAATGAGGCCATTAGAAAATTATAAGCTATATAGCCTACCACAAGGAGATGTGGAAAATAGGAAAATATGTGAAAAGTGCAAAGCCTTATTAGTAATTAAATAATGTACACATTGCTATTGTGCAAGCCAAATATAAGTTCTATACACGCTTTTAAATTTTAATTCTTATTTAATCATTTCAAGTATCCCCAAATATTTGTCTATGTAAGGCTTTATCAAGTACTTTCTGGAAATATTTGGCTATATAGTAAACAGTATTTATGAAACAAATGCATTGATAAATGCATAAAAATGGAGTGAAAATGTTTAACAATTACTTTTGTCGTTGATACAAAGGATTTATTATTTCAACATGATCATGAAAAAAAGAACATTTCCAAAATAGTATTTGAAAGTTTATTTTATGCCATGATGTTTAACCTAATTAACACAAATCAGGGAAATATATGCCAGCCTCTACATGGTGTTTACAGCCCTTGGTGTGATGAATGAGGGAAGATGGCTGGCATTTTGAATAATGCTATATTTAAGCAGGGAAAGTCGAGGGATCTATTGTTACAATCATAATGAAAGATACAATTTTTTTTTTGTATCTTTTTTAAGATCACAGATTTTCCTTAAGCAGAATGGAGACTCCTCAAAGAACTAAAAGTAGACGTAGCATTAGATCTAGCAAGACCACTGGTAAATGTCTACCCAAAAGAAGTCATTTTAATAATCATAATAATAAAACACCAACATTCAAATGTCTAACACATTAAAATTCACAATTGGAAAGTTGTGGAATCAGCCTCCATGTTCACAAATTCATGAGTAAAGACAATGTTATACACACATACACACTTGTCATGGAGTACAACTCAGCCAGAAAGAAGAATGAAATAATGTGGCTTGTAGCAACCTGTGTGGAAATGGAGACCATTATCCTGAGTGAAGTGCCTCTGGAAAGGAAAGCCAAACATGACATATTCTCATGTTAAGTAATGACGTGAGAAGTTGTTACTCATAATAAGTGAATGACGGGCACACACGGGCACGAAGAGATATAAAGGACCCCAGAAACCAAGAAGGGGCATGGGAAGAAGGTGAGGGATAAAAAGCTACCTACTGGGTAAAATGAACACTGTGTTATGGTGAGACACCCAAAGCCATGACTTAAACAATATACATAGTATTGATGTAACAAAAACATTTGTACACTCTTAATGTTAAGGAAGAAAAAAGAACTTAGGTTTTTTTTCCCCCCTGGGATTTGTTTAAGGTGAGAGATAGTAAAAAGCTGAATATGTGCAGGAAAGGTTAGACTTAAACAATATACATAGTATTTACATAACAAAAACATTTGTACACTCTTAAAGTTAAGGAAGAAAAAATAACTTAGGTTTTTTTTTCCCCCCCCTGGGATTTGTTTAAGGTGAGAGAGAGTAAAAAGCTGAATATGTGCAGGAAAGGTTAGAAAAGGAGTTTTAGGGGTAAGTTGTAAATGTGCTGATCTGTTTTGTATATGAAAATCAATCAGCCTGAGCCAGAGCAAAACCCCATCTGTAAAAATAGCCGGCCATTGGAGCAGGCGCCAGTAGTCCCAGCTACTCAGAAGGCTGAGGCAAGAGGATCACTTGAGACTAAGAGTTGAAGTTGCTGTGAGCTATGATGTTACAGCACTCTACTGAAAGCAGCAAAGTGAGACTTTGTCTCAAAAAGAAAAAGGAAAAGAAAAGAAAAAAGAAAATCAGGCTTTTTTTTTTTTTTTTTTTTTTTTGGTATTCTTTGTCTAATTTGACTTCTGAAAAGGCCAGATAAATGGCATGAATGAATGGTGGAACAGCTTGGTAGAACACTTGAAAGATATTCAAAAAGAGAATTATTTATTTATTTATTGTTAAAAGTAAATTTATTTCAGGCTAATGTGAGAGTACAAACAACCAGGTCAAAATGTTGTATTTTGCTATGTAGAGTCCCTCCTGTGGTTTTTTACCCCCACCCCATGCCCAACCCCCTTCTACTTCCCCTCCCCCATTACCCCTCCTCTCAACTTGAATTGAAATGAGATCTTCTACGTCAGGATGCATCAGATCATCTGTTGGCTTCATATCAGTACTGGGGACATTGGATAGTAGCTTTCTCATTCTTATGATACTTTATTAAGAGGAAGGTGTTTCAACTCCTTCCAGGATATTACAAAAGATGTGAAGTTACCATGGTGTGCATGTACCACAATTTGTCAATCCATTCCTGAGATGATGGGCATTTAGGTTGTTTCCATGTATTGGTAATTGTAAATTGAGCTGCGATAAACAATCTAGTGCAAATGTCCTTACAATAAAGTGATTTTTTTTCTTCGGGGTAGATGTCTAGTAGTGAGAATGCAGGATCAAATGAAAAATCTAATTTGAGATCTTTGAGATTTCTCCATACTTCTTCCAAAGGGGCTGTATTAGTTTGCAGTCCCACCAACAGTGGAAGAGCATTACCCTCTCTTCTCATTAGTGCCAGCATCTGCAGTTTGGGGACTTAGTGATGTGGGCTAATATTACTGGGGTTATGTGATATCTCAGGGACTACACTTCCCAAAGCAATTTGCAGATTCAATGCAATCCCCATTAAAATATCAACATCATACCTTCAAGAGTTGAAAAAAATAATTCTTCATTTTGTATGCAACCAGAAAAAAACCTGTATAACTGAGGCAATACTTAGTAATATTGGCCGCATCACCCACCTTACTATAGGCTATATTATAAGTCCATAGTGATCCAAACAGTGTGGTATTGGCATAGAAATAGAGACATAGACATTTGGAACTGAGTAGAAAACCAGGAGATGAAATTAACATCTTATAGACACCTGATCTTTGATAAACCAAATGAGAGAGCACATTGGGGAATGAATCTCTGTTCAATAAATGGCACTGGGAGAACTGGATAACCACATGTAAAAGACTGAAACTGGACCTCCACCTCTTACCACTCACAAAAATTGATTCAAGATGGATAAAATATTTAAATCTAAGGCATGAAACAATAAAAATCCTAGAAAAAAGCATGGTAAAAAAACTTGACTATATCGGCCTGAAGAAAGGTTTTATGAAGAGGACTTCCATGGCAACTGCAACAACAAAAATATACAAATGGGACTTAATTAAACTGAAAGGCTTCTGTACAGCTAAGGGACAACAACCAAAGCAAATAGACAACCTTCAGAATTGGAAAAGATATTTGCATATCATGAATCAGACAAAGGCTTGATAACTAGGATCTATGGAGAACTCAAATTAACCACCAACAAAAAAAGCTAACAATCTCATACATTACTGGGCAAGAGACATGAATAGAACCTTCTCTAAGGAAGGCAGACAAATGGCTAACAAATATATAAACAAATGCTCATCATCCCTAATCATCAGAGAAATGCAAATAAAAAAAAACCCAGAATTTAAATATTCAGTTTTCAATGTTCCAATATAAATCTTTCTCTCCTTCCAGAATTTCAATAAAATCTGTGATACGAGAGAGGACTCCAGGCATCTCTGGCAGGTGGGATCTACCCAGGAACTTCCCCTTGGGGACACAGGGAGACAGCGTGAGGCTTCTGGACACCCTGACGAAGGCAAAAGTGGCAGAGACTGGGCAAGTGGTTGCGTCTGTTCTTTCGGTCTGATCCTGTCGGTGGCTGTGGGTGGGGCAACAATGGGACTGCAGGCTGGAAAGGTCTTGCCTGTGAGCTGTTTGGGTTTCTTTTGGACTTGGCACTCGGTTGAACTGCCTTGGGAGAACTTGGGCAGGAGTGTGGGGGTCTTTGAGTGCTGCCTGGGGCCCCAGACTGGGCCAC
>CAUYRH010163096.1:0-27184 GCA_963574655.1 Perodicticus potto | reverse complement strand
ATATTTATCAAACGTGAGAAATTAATTTTTCTTTTTTTGTTTTTGTTTTTGTTCCTTTTTTTTATTATTAAATCATAGCTGTGTACATTAGTGCAATCAAGGGGTACAATGTGCTGGTTTAATATACAATCTGAACTATTTCCATCAAACTGTTTAACATACCCTTCATGGCATTTTCTTAGTTATTATATGAAGACATTTGTAGTCTGCATTTAGTAAGTTTCACTTGTACCCTTCTAAGATGCACCGTAGGTGTGACCCCAACAATTACCCTCCTTCTACCCCATCCTCCCCACTCCCCTCCTCTCCCTTGCCCCTTTCCCCATATTCCTGTGCTATAATTGGGTTATAGCCTTCATATGAAAGCTATAAATAAGCTTCATAGTAGGGCTGAGTACATTGGATACTACTTCTTCCATTCTTGAGATACTTGGCTAAGAAGAATATGTTCCAGCTCCATCCCCGTAAACATGAAAGAGGATTCCTTAACTTTTGTAAGCCTATTTCCCCTGAACCTTCTAGCATGTCTCTGTCCACTGCATTCCAAATGCTGAGCTGAAAATGCAGATGCAGGCGTGGGAAGTGCCTGTCCGGATGGGCTTGCCTCTGCCCGCTGGGCTCCGCGGGCGCACCTCTGCAGCGCACACGGTTGCAGCCAGCCTCGGCCCTGCCCCCACCGAGTCACAGACCGAGCTGAGGACTGAGCACGCAGCCATCTGCGGCAGCCCTGCCACAGCTCAGTTACTGCCACCTGCCTCCTGGGAAGGCCTGTGTGCAGCACAGTGAGGCGGAAAGAAAACATCTTGGCTCCCCTTCTCTGGGGACCGGGGAAGGGAGGGCAGATGATGCCCAAGCACAGACTTCTGGTCGAGAAGGCTAAAGCCCAGAACACTATACCCAGGAGACCAATTGCAAAACATTTCAGTCTAAATAATACTTCCCTGTTACTTTGGAAAGCAGAAAGTGAATAGATCTACTTGCCAAAAATACACAGACACACACATTCACAAACAGGCTCAGTATCTCTTAGTTACTGAAAAACATTAAAACATGAATTTTGTTTTTTCATAGTAAATTAGAGGGTTTTGTTTTTGTTTTTGAAGCATTGGTGTTAGAATAGAGCATTTTGTTAAGGTTGGTCCATAGTACATATTTCAATGTAAAAATACTGTTTAAGCTACATTTTAAAACAGATTAACAGTGTGATACGTGGAATGTAGCACTATTCCAAGACAATAAAAATGAAATGAATGACTTTATCAAAGGTATGCATAACAACAGATTATCTGTTAATCTGGGAGTCCTAAATTCTAGGAATATTTAAAATAAGAAATAACATTTAGTTCAATCAACAAAATAAGAGCAAAACATTAATTGTTAACTAATGAATGCAAAGATGAACTATTGAAAAATGAATACAAAAATATTTCATATTCCAAAATTCCATATCATCATCTTTCTGAAATCTAAGCAACCATATCACTCCTATTTCTTAAACATCTTTCTTATATTTAAATAAATTCTATGGAGTTTTTGAAATAGTATTTTATTTTTATTTTAAAGCATGAAAAAGAGATAATCCAAAAAAATTAAAATCACCTATAATCCCACCACTCTAAAATAATCTATTTCAGTATTTTCATGTACATCCTTCCAACATTGGTATTCATATACAGATATTTTTCTTTACAAAAACGGGATCATAATTCTGCTATTATTTTGAAACCCATTCTTCCACCTAATAATATAAACATTTTTCCATATTGCTAATCTTCAATGTCTTTATATTATTTAATTTGATGTTACAAAATTTATTTAACTCTTTACTGTCAGGTACTTAGTTCCTCCCACTTTGTGGCATTCTACTCTGATAAACATTCTTGGAAACTAAATTTTTGGACACATTCACTGGAACTTCTCTTCTTCACAAGTGGGCCAGAGGACTGTCCTCCGTGACCAGTGCTTCCGTCCTTCAAATCCGGGTCTAACTGGGAGGTCATGGGAAGGACAACAGGAGAATGTATTTGCACGGCCTCCTCCACTCTAGGTACTGCATTTACTTGAAAGCTTTGCCACATTGCCTTAGGACGCTTTAATTTAAACATTGTGAATACGAACTTGCACATGTTGCATCTCACATATCTGTGGATATGCGAGAGATTGAGTTCCTCCACATCCCTCCCTTGCTTATTTTCTATTTTTTTCTCTTCCTCCATTACTATTTTTTAGAATTCATTTTAAAATATCTTTTATCCACTAAGGAAACCAACCTTGTACCACAGAGGGCACCAATGTTTTCCCAGTTTTTTTATATAACTTATTTTTCTCGAGATAATTTTAACGTACAGACATTTTAGTCATCATGTAGTCAAATGTATGCCTTTTCCCTTCCGTCTTTCTTTTTAGAACCAGGCATCACTTCCCTGCAATATGGAAAACATGTGAGCACAGCCTCACAACATCCTTTCCGGCTACTCTCCCTAGAAAACACACTCAACCATTCTTTGGTACGTGTGAGTATGAGTTCGCAAGTTTACTTTTTGTCTTTATTATATCATCATGTCACTAATGTCACAAGATAGATTTTGAGAAAGAAAACAAGCCTCACTTCTAGGAATAGCCACACGGATATCACAAACCTTACTGGATCAATTTTCTGGTGGTGTCATCACAAAGGACCACAAACTAAGTGGCTTAACTAAGAGAGATTTATTTTCTCCCAGTTCTGGGGGTTGGCACAATTTGTTTCTTCACAGGCTTCTCTCCTTAGCTAATAGATGGCTCTCTTTGGCTACAGTTTTCATGTGGTCTTTCCTCTGTGTGTGTCTGTGTCCCAATCTCCTCTTCATATGAGGACATCATTCATGTTGGATTAGAGCCCATCCTAAATACCTCATTGAACCAGAAGGACCTCTTTAAAAACCCTATCTCCAAATACAGTCACATCCTGAAGTTCTGGGTGTAAGGCTCTACACAGAAAATGAGGGGAGGATGCAATGCAGCCTACGTAACTAATTCGTACAATCCTTAACACAGAAGAACAAATTGAACAAAACTAAAAAGAAAAAAATTGTACCTAAACCTAACCTGGTCAGTTGCCTGCTAGAACAAAAACAATCATCATTATCATTTGGATTTAAACAGGACCCCAAATCCCATAACATTATACTTAAAATGATGATGAATCAATTCAGAATTATTTAGCACATTGCTATGGTTTGACTGGTTTTTGTCCCATCTAAAAATTCAAGTTGGAACTTTATCCCTAAAGCAACAGTATTAGGAGGTGGCCTTTGGGAAGTGACTGAGTGACAAAGATTCTTTCCTCTTGAATGGGATGAGGTGCCCTTGTTAAATGTCCTGAAGAGGGAGGTCATCCTTTCTGCTCCACCACCTGCCATGTGAGGATGCAAAACCCCCCAGGATGCAACATTCAGGGCACCATCATGGAAGCAGATGCTGGGCCCTGACCAGACCATGGACCTGCCAGTGCCTTGGTCTTGAACTTCCCAGTCTCCAGAACCAAGAGACATAAATATGTGTTCTTTACATGCTCCCTAGTCTGTGGTATTCTGTTATAGGAGCAGGAAACAGACTAAGACACACATTAAAGATCAGAAAAATCTCAACTCATAAGTAAAAGTAAAATCAAAAGATATCAGTCCTGACAGGGCTCACATGTAAGAATTATTAGACAAGGACTTTAGTACAGCTACCATAACTAAGCTCCAAAAAGTAAGGGCAAACACTTTTGACATAAATGAAATGATACAAAGTTGCTAACAAGAAATAAATGACACCAGGAAGAATAAAATGAAAGATTTTAAAACTGGATAATTCAGTAACTTTTTAAATTTGAAGTTTAAACTATATTAACATTTTTTACTTCAGAGCTATATAATTTCAAGTTAATGTTTCCTAATTCCTACCATATGTCTATCTTAAAACATAGCCTTTTGGGGGGTCAGAAATGAACCAAGTTCTGTTTCCCTTTTAATTCAAATAATCTCTATTTGCTGGATGTCTTGTTTAAAAGAGCACCATACTTTTCTCTGAAAGGGATGACCCTCCCAGTCTTCTCCTGGGGCTCACCTCCCCTCCCAGAGTGAGCCTCTTCCTGATTGATGCTGTGGAGACGGTCCTTCCCTATGGTGGCTCCCAGGAGGAGATTCAGGATGACTTTTCAAGATTATTTATTTATTTTTTGCAGTTTTTGGCCAAGGCTGGGTTTGAACCTGCCACCTCTGGCATATGGGGCTGGAACCCTATTCCTTTGAGCCACAGGCGCTGCCCAAGGATGGATATTTAAAAGAGAAAGACAAGCATAGACAAAAAAAAAAAAATTATTTATATATTCATCTTTACTAATCACGAAGAATATACTTTTTTCATATCATGCCCTTTTGCTGAGCTGAGCAACAATAGCCCAAAGGTCAAATGTTCATTTCTTACAGCTCCTATAGTACAAGTGATTCCCTAAAAGTTCAGAGATCAGTAAAAAAATACATTGTTTTTCTTCTTGGTGTTTTCTTTTTTTTTAAATAAGAGTTATTCTTTCCATTACAATGAAGAAAATATTGAGTAAAATTACTCTCCATAGATAAGATGTAAATTTTAGATTCTGTGACAGTTAATTGTATATGTCAAATTCACTAGGTTAAATGTTGTTTCTGGGTGTGTCTGTCAGGGTGTTTTTGGAAGAGACAAACATTTGAATTGGTGAACCGAGTAAAGATCTTCCTAAGCAGTGTAGGTGGGCATCTCCCAACCCACTGAGGGTCTGAATAAAACTAAAAGACAGAGGAAGGACAAATTCTTTCTCTGCTTGGGCTGGAATACCCACCTTTTCCTGTCTTTGGACATCAGGACTCCTGGTTCTATTGCAACAAAATCACAGAATACTAAAATATTTTAGTTGGTCCGTTTAAATTTCTCATGCTGATATTTAACCCAATGGTTCAGTGGTTCCCAACAAAAAGTCAAAGAACCAAATCTTGAACCTAAAAAATGTATGACCACAAGAGATCGTGGTCATAGTCCCTTAACTGATCACAAATATAATTTTGGTTTGAAATTTAATCTTACAGGGAGAAGTGTAAATAAACTTTTCAAGTAGAAGCCATATTATTAGACCTATAGTAATAAATGGGCTGTGTGTGGCGGCTTGTGCCTGCAATCTCAGCACTTGGGGAGGTCCTGGTGAGGAGGATCACTTGAGGCCAGAAGTTTGAGGTCAGCCTGGACAGAGGTGCAAGAACCCATCCCTAAAAATATTTTAAAAATTAGTCAGGTATTATGCTAGGCACCTGCAGTCCTGACCACTTGGGAGGCTAAGAAGGGGGATCGCTTCTGGCCAGAAGTTAGAGGCCAACCTGGACAGTATCCCAACTCTAAAAAATGTTTTAAAAATTAGTGAGGTGTGGTGGCAGGCACCTGCAGTCCTGGCTACTTAGGAGGCTAAGGCAGAGAATAACTTGAGCTCAGGATTTTGAGGCTATAATGAGCTATGATACTGCACTCCAGCCTAGGCCACAGAGCAAGACCCTGTCTCTAAAAACAGCAAAAAGCAAATACAAATCAATAGTAACAACAAAACGGAGTGCGTGATCTTAAGTACATCATTTAGTCAACTAGATTTCTCCTTTACAAAATCAGTGAGACTGACTTATAAAGCATCTAAGGTTCCTTACACTTCCAAGATTATTAATAGTTTAATAATTAATTCATCTTTTCCCAGTGAAATTTCTTCATCTTCAAAAATGAACTTTCAGAGTACTAAAAAACTCAGAGCTAAATTAAACGGAGATGCCATTCTCCATAACTTCTCTCGGGTCAACAGCATCAATCTTCTTTGCTTCTCTAAAGGCAGAGAACCAACATTTCCTTTCTTCTGAGCACGTCAGCCATGGGCTTAGAGTTTGGAAAGGTAAAGCCATATTAGGGAACAATAAGGCAAGAGCTAGATAACTGGGACATGAAAAACCACGTTTGTACACTCACATTAACCTAAAATTTAAAAATAATAATTAAAAAAGTAAACAAGAAGAAAAGGCAAGTCCATAACAGAAAAAAAAATTTTTTTAAAGTATCATCTACTTTAAGTGTGACCCAGGGAGGAAGAATATTAGGGATTCAGCTAATTGGAATAACCTGGTGATTAAACAAGCCTAATAAACTGGCAGGGCAGGAGCTATGGAGTGTTTGGATGACAGATGCTTATTCATATCTTTCAGGAATCTTGAAACATCCTTCCATGGTTTAAAAGAATTAATTATCTCTCTAGTGCCCATAATGAAGGCCAGATTATTTGTCATGGGTTGTATGTATGTTTCATGATCTGGTCCATGGTTTCTGAAGCACCAAGCACTCGCCCACGCCCACCAGCCATATCGACTGCTCAGGGCAGGTGTAGGTTCCCTGAACAAATCTGCACTCTTAGCTCGCTGTGGCTGGTTGTGTGCTTTCCTCTGCCTTACAGATTCCTTCCCTGGTGCCTTCCTTGTGGGAGCCAGCCCTGCCTGCCCTAATACTGAGAAGTTCTCTCTTTGGGGCTACACAGCACTTTGCGTACATGATTCACCAGATTAAACTGAGCTGCTCGTTTGCACTCTCCCCGTCCCTGAGACCACGTGGACAGTGTGTGATGCACTCACATCTCACGCTAGTAAGCAGACCTGACTTCGTAATGCAAAATAGCTTCTGCTCTGGTAGCACATTGAGTCACACTCCTACAAAGCCATTAGTGTGTTTGACAAACAGATAAATAGACATTGAAGATTTTATTACTGTGTTTTAACTGGAAAAGACAGGAAGTCTACAGATGTTAACTTAGACTCATGCCTAATCCCTTCCATCATGGTTGACAAAATGAGAAAAATGACTGTGCACACACAGGGGGAGCTATGAAGGTAGGAAAAAAGGGCATTTTTCTAGGACAGTTTTCAGTTGAATAGAATTAAGTAAAGTTTTACCTTGATCTTGAACTGTGTTGTGAAGAGGGGTGGTTAATGTTCTCCGATTTAATTAGAAAATCCTAAGGTCCCCTATTTCATCTCTAAGAAGAAAACTCCATTTATGGCAGTGGCAGCAGCACTGTGGCTCTTGTTGGCAAGGAATTCTCAACTTTATTAGGAGCAAAAACCATGGCCTTGCATGAATACCTCCAATCTCGGACTCTGTTTTCACCGCCTGTGAGAAATTCCACCATAAAACTATAGAATTCTCCGGAAGTGACAAAAGGCACTACTCAGATGACATGGTTCCCATAACTGACTGAAAAGAAATAACTTTTTAAAAAATACAGGGCTGTCCACAGGCTAATCATTGTACTGGACTTAAGAATAACACATGCACAGTCCTTTAAATTTCTAAATTTACCTTACTAAGGATGAAGGAGCAGGTAGGTAGGTTGTATAGTGACTGAGAAACTGGAAAATTGAAGATAAGAACTGGCGATTCATAAACCAGTTAGTACACTATGAAGCAGGATTGCCACAACACTGCGGGGATAAACTGCCTGTAAGATAAATCCCATCCTGCTGGGAGAAATGGATATCATATTAATCAAAGAGGAAGTGTAGGGGGCCGTGCCTGTGGCTCAAAGGAGTAGGGCACCGGCCCCCTATACCAGAGGTGGCGGGTTCAATCCCAGCCCCGGCCAAAAACTGCAAAAAACAAAAAAAGATAAAGTGTTCTCTGACTTGGAGCTCCCATCACATGCTACATTAAGTGTGAGCCTGGACAAGAGGTGAAATATTTCTAAAAATTAGATCACAAAATACAAAAAACAACAATCAGAATGTTGCCCTATCTTCAGGGACAGACTGATCATAATGGAACAGGTGACTATAAAAAGAAGTCGGCTCTTCCTTTGAGGACCGTGACAGATGATACCTGACCAAAAGAGAAGGAGTGGGAGGGCACTTTCCTGCATCCAAGCTCTGCATATCCATCATATCCATGGTCTTTTTTTTATTATTAAATCATAACTGTATCCATTAATGCATTTTCAAAGTCCAGTCCTGGTTAGATTTTTCCTTGTGTTTCTATGATCTGACATAGTGAGTAATTTTGCAGATCCTCACCAAATAAGAAAATATGTGTTTAATAAATACAGAAGTAAAGCAAACATATAAACATTTGCTACTTCTGTACAATGAAACTCAACAAAAGCTAAGATTAAAAGGGGAATTGGGAAATGCCAGCCATAAAAAGTGAGTGGTAGAGTTCGAATTTTCAAACTGGAACCTAACAAAGCCAAGTTAACTTACGCTCGTGCCCAATCCATTATTCCATCATGATGGATAAAATGAGAAAACAATACATACATGTCACACACCCAAAGGTAACTGCAGCTAGAAAGAAGGCAAGATTTCCAAATTTATACAACATAAACTATAAAGAAAGAAAAATCCCTTGAAGAAAAAGGTCATCTTCACTGGTCATTAAAGTAAAAAGGAGACAAATTCCCAAGGTGTTAGTTTTTAGCTATCACTTTAGGGATAAAATAAGGAAATGATCAATCCCACCACAGATAAGTTTGTCACCACTGGAGCAACAGAGACCAGGAAGGTGTGTTGTATTCAGTTCGATTTGTTCTATGGAGTAATTTAAGAACAGTAACAGCAATGATGGCTACTCTTGAATTCAGAGATGAGACAGTAGCAAAACTTTAGAAAATCAAAGCCTGCAACAGTGAAATGGCAGACACAAACCATTCATACCTGTAAAAACATTTATCAGATTGCATATGAAACCAGCACATTGTACCCCCTTGATTGCATTAATGTACACAGCTATGATGTAATAATAAAAAAAAATTATCTGAATTGTTATCTGAAAAGTAGAGAATTAATTGTATTTATATCATGATTATCTAGAAAAACACTGTGCCAAAGATGGACACAGCTTGAAAAGAATCTCACAAATTTAAATATGTGTATGAGCTAAGCAACAGAATGAAAATAATCTGTACAAAATTATTTCTAAATGCCTTTTATAAAAAAGTCACTTGAACTGGTAAGCACATTCTTGAAATAAGCCATAATAGACAGTGGCTATTGACTTACCCATTCTTATATTTTTTCTCCAGACAAAAATACTACAATTATCATACTTAGAAAGTTCTGAATACTACTTTGCAATTTTACTGGCAAAATCTTAGAACATTAGACAAGGCGATGCAGTGCCCAGTTCTGTGATTCTGCCATGGAGAAATCTGAGGTCCCACAGGGTGACACACTCAGCCCCTGAGCTATGGAGACGTGGCCGCTCAGTCCAGCGCTGTCCCATGACACACCAAGCCCAATGGGTGATGCACATTTTACCTCTAGAAGTGGGGGTAGTCTCTACAAACTCACTCAGTAAGAAGAAAACAGAGTTTGGAATGTTCAGTGACTCCTAAGAACAGTGGCCCTTTCTCTCCATGCCGAAGGGGAAGGAACGTCCCACGTAACTACTTTACCCTGCCTCCAATTTTGCTGACTCACCACAATCTCCTTCCCTGATGGATCCAAATTCTTCTCCCTGATGTACACTCATATCATCATTCTCCTCGCTCCACGAGAAAAATCCTTTATGTGAAGTGGGTTGTGCTCATTATTAGAAACATAAGACTAGATTTATTTTTTCTTTCATTTGGAAAAAGCTAAGTTAGGATTCTCAAAGCAGGATTCTGAGAACTAGGGATGCTAATCGACGTTACATGGTCATATACACTTGGGAGAAGCCGAGGTGATCAGGACTCAGCTCTCAGGCATTTTGAGAGTTCTTGGTCATCAACAGGCAATGGAGTTTTAGAGGGAGCAGAAAGTCTACAGCTTTCCCCTAAAACCATCTGGATGCGAAACTCCACAGTCTGAGCATTCCCCTGTGTCACTTAGAAGACAGAGGAAGCGGCGGTTTTTACATTTGAATGACTGCTGGGAAATCCAACTTGTTTAAACTTAGGGAAACCTTCATTCAATACTCTGCTTTCTTGAATTCACCATGACTTGTGGTGTCAGTGAAAGCATTTGTATTGATTGTCTCCTGGCAACAGTCCTGCTTTCCTAACATGGCCGTTTTTTTTTTTTTTTTTTTTGTTTGTTTTTTTTAATCCACAGGAAAAGGCTGGAATCTTCCATTTTCTTTGAGATGACCTCTACTCTGGGTTAATTAAACTCTGTTGGGTGGTAGCAGTGCCTGGGACTCCAGTAATATGTAATTTTCCTTTCCTCAAAGCCCAGGGCTGGTAGCAAGCAGGCTGGCTGAATGAACACATGAGGAGGAGGAGAAGCCATCCGTTATCTAAAGAAACAATGTCTGTAAGCCGAGACAGACTCTCACGTGCAGGACAGCATGACACAACCATGAATACCAGAGACAGGGAACAGTGTACACAGGACGGCTTTACCACCTGCTGCCTGGGGGATCTTGGGAAAGTCGGGCACCATCTCTGTGCTCCCAGGGCTGCTGTGAGCAGTAAGCTGCTTAAAGCCTGCAGGTGCTGAGAACGGTGCGGGTGCTGTGAGTACGGGTTCCACTTCAGCCACGAACTGAATTCCTTGGATTTCTCAAGAGGTACATTTACTCATCTTCTAATACAGCCCCCCTTATAATAAGCAGTGAATATCAAATTCATCATCTATTTATTTATTTTTCTTTCTTTCTTTTTTATTAAATCATAACTGTGTACATTGATGCATTTATGGGTTTCAGTATACTGCTTTGATATACAATGTGAAATGCTTACATTGAACTAAGTAACACATCCATCACAATTATATTCATTTCTTAATAGTTTTGAAATGTACTATTGCATCACGCACATTACGTGAGGTTCCCCCAAATACTCTCCCTCCTCCCAGATCCCCCCTTCCCTCTCTCTCCTCTTCCCTTCTATTTTCTGGACTATAGTTACGTTTTGCCATTCATACGAATGTGTAAGTGATTATATATTAATTTCATATATTATTGAGTACATTGGATTTTTTTTTCCATTCTTGAGATACTTTACTAAGAATATTATGTTTCACCTCCATCCAGGTATACATAAAAGATGTGAAGGCTCCATTTTTTATGGCTGCATGGTATTCCATGGTGTACATATACCACAATTTGTTAATCCATTCATGGGTGGATGGGTACTTGGGCTGTTTGCATGTTTTGGCAATTATGAATTGGGCAGCAATAAACATTCTGGTGCAAATGTCTTTGCTGTAAAATAATTTTTGATCATCTGGGTATATACCTAGTAGAGGAATTGCAGGATCAAATGGCAGGTCTACTTTTAGTTCCTTAAGTATTCTCCAAACTTCTTTCCAAAAAGGTCATTATTAGCTTGACTTCCCACCAGCAGTGTAGAAGTGTTCCCTTCTCTTTGCATCCATGCCAACATCTGTAGTTTTGGGATTTTGTGATGTGGCCTAATCTTACTAGAGTTAAATGATATCTCAAAGTGGTTTTGATTTGCATTTCTCTGATGATTAAGGATGAAGAGGATTTTTTCATGTGTTTGTAGGCCATATGCCTGTCTTCATCAGAGAAGTTTCTGTTCAAGTCTCTTGCTCACATAGAAATGGGGTTATTTGTCCTTTTCTTATTGATTAGTTTGAGTTGTCTGTGGATTCTAGTTATTAGACCTTTGTTGGAAGCATAACCTACAAAAATCTTCTCCCATTCTGAAGGTTGTCTGTTTGCTTTACTTACTGTGCTCTTGGCTACAAATGCATCTTCATGCTGCATGGCTACAGTGGCTCATGAAACAGAAAGAAATATTACTAGATCAACAGATAACCAACCTATTAAACTTTTTACAGGAAAAGTATTATTTAAGTAAGTAGCGTGCTGGAGAAAGCATACCTACGTATGCTTACAGAGACTTTGCTCTTTAAAATTAATATTCAAACAAGTGATGTATTTAATTGGATGTAACTACAAATCAAATAGGAATATGGCCATAAGCATCACATGCCTTCTGAATTAGTCTAAACATGCCATTTCAAAAAAGAACCTTCTTTCTGTATGAGATGGGGATAGGTGGTTGGGATGGACTGATGGTAGAAGAATGCTCTCATTTAAATCCATTGTAGCACCAGGACCATTTAATTCACTCACTCAAACAACCGATACTTACAGAACATAAACAATGGGTGCTATGTTGAGTTACAAAGATCTTTACTCTTCCAAGCCTCAGAATTCAGAGACCCAAGAGCAATAAATTTTAAAGTAGAATATAAAATTGATGCCAGGACCTTGCGAGGGAAGCGCTGGATCCCCTAACACCAGCCTGCTCTTTATAATGTCCCTGCCTGTGCTTTTCATGCTGACCCAGATGTGCCCTCTGGGGGATATGCTACCTTTTGTCCAGGTAGGATCCAGTTCTGGAAGAGCCATCCTATTTCGTATTTATGAATTTTAACAGCCGGCCTACATTAGGATTGCTATGAACATACTATCAGAAGTATTACAACACATGAAGCCTCTACATTCTGATTTTAGGAATCAAACAGATGGTTTCGTAAAATGTTGTTTCTGGAGCAGGTCCACAGAGACTTCCTCTCCTGAGCCTGCAGGGTACACAGCCAACCTCTCCCCTGGACTTGGACACCTTCAGGTGAGAACGACAGCTCTCCTTCATAAGGCAGGCTAGTCTCTACGTCCCCCTGCACAGCTCACTTTTTGCTTACCTGCTCTGAAGTTCTATGCTCTGGACCTTTGAGGACTATGGAGAACGAAGGACTGTCAGTCACAACGGCAGAGATGTTAACGGGATGGCATTCTTAAGTAGCTAGTTGGTTTGTGTCGGTGCTGTTAAAGCCTTATGATTTGCTAATTCCTTTTTACTTTACTTTTTAAAAGACAAATGTCACAGATTCAAAATATGTTGAGTTCAAAGGTTAAAGCTGTCCTCCAAAATGTCAGCAAGGAAAACAAGACCAATATGATGCACTTAGAATGGTCTGCAGGATAGCAAAATATGCTGATTAAATCTGAGATTTTAAAATCTGAGATTCTTTAAATTCTAAGCAGAATAAATAAAATGATAAGAAATTCAGTCAAAAGAATGCCTTATCATATTTTTTAGTTGAACTGATATTGCTCTACAAAGGCAGTTCTAGAAAATACAGGAAAGGAAATCTAATGACTTATTAATGAAGACCCAGATTGAGTGCAGAAAATAGTTCAGAAATACCCTAAATGCATTTCATAAAATGTAAAGCCTTAAGGATCGATCCTAGATAAGCTGGCAGGATGTGGTGTTTTGAAACCTGTTTTCATCAGTATCTTTAATTTGTTTTATCCCTTTTTAAAGCCCTGTGTGTGTGTGTGTGTTTGTCTGCACATGTGCATTCCAGGATAGGAATGACTTAAAAAGAGTTGCTTGAAAGGAATTACTCATGTACACTATTTAAGTGAAATAGGGAGATCTCATATATATTCTGTCCAGCACAGAAAATGGCACTAAACAAGCCATTTTGCATAACAGTAAAAATGATGAGTCACTACAGTAATAAAATGCCACAAAGATCATGGAGAAGATAGACCAGAGAGGTCCCCCCTCGCATTAATATTATATGAAACAACAATGCTCATTCTCACCTCTGTCCTTTAATGCCTTTCCAGGAGTTTAACTGTATTGAATAAAAGAAATGAATAAACTAAGTAAGGCATATAAAATTGGAAAACTATTATTATAAATTATAATATCAATTATCTTTATTCTCAAACATGTTCACTTACTTGGAAAAATACAGAACAAAAAACAATAGGATTATTAAGAATTTTCAATTAGTTAGCCTATAAGAGGCTCCAAATACTAAAATTGAGAATTTTTCTTCTACATTAGCAATAATGTATGTCTGGCTTGGATGTAGATAAGAAGGAATGCTTTTACACTTGGGATGGGGCTGCAAACTAGTAAAATCTCTACGGAAAATAGTAAGGAGATTCTTCAAAGTAATAAAAGTAGACCTACCATTTGACCCACTACCAGGCACTGGCTCAAAAGAAAAAGCAGTCATTTTATCAAAAAGACACTTTCACTGAAATGTTTATTGCAGCATGTAGCAACCTATGTAACAGGATACGTAGCAACCTATGTAACAAGATACATAACAACCTATGTAACAGAATAGTAGCAACCTATGTAACAGGATGTGTAGCAACCTATGTAACAGGATGTGTTGCAACCTATGTAACAGAATACATAGTAACCTATGTAATAGGATATGTAGCAGCTTATGTACCAACATATGTAGTGATCTATGTGACAACCTATGTAGCAACTTATGCAGCAAGATGTGTAGGAACCAGGAGAGCAGGCTTGCAGAGATGAACTGGCAGTTACTGAACATTAATGATCAGACTTCGGCAGTTGGAAATTGATCAGCTGTGAAACTCCAGTGAAGGGAGCGGGGATCAGGGGATGGGCACATGTTCTCAATAAATAGCTGCAGAGGTTGCTTAGGGACTCTTCCCAGATACCTATGGGGAGGCCCCCCTCCTGCAAGCCTCGAGCTTACAATCCATTGTCCGCCCTGCTTCCTTGGTGACAGCACACACAGCAGCACAATTCACAACCACAAAGATGTGCAGTCAACCAAAGTGCCCATCAATACATGAGTGGATTAACAAAATGGGGTATCTGTGTGGAATACTACTCAGCCATAAAGAAAGATGACTGAATCCCTTTGGCAATAATTTGGATGGAACTGGAGACCATTATTCTAAGTATCTAAAGAATGGGAAAACAAACACCACATGCACTATTTAATTGGAATTAAATGATCAGCACTACCACTCATGTGCAAGAATGGAAATAAAGCTCAATGGAAATCAAGCAGATGGGACGGGGAGGAAGGAATGGGTGAAATCATACTTTACAATGAATGCTGTATGATGAACACCGTCTGGAAGACAGGTGTACTTATAACTCTGGCTCAAACAGTACAAAAGCAATCTATGTAACCAAAATATTTGTTTGCCTGTAACATTCTGAAGGAAAAAAGTAAAAATGGGAACAAAATATTAATATATTTTTTAAAACAGAGAATAAGCAAAGGATAAATGTTAACTATTAGAAAAATGTTAGCACATCCAAATTGACTTTTTTCCTTTTGTTGTTCAGCATTAAGAAACATACTTGAACACCTTCAATGCAGGCTTACTCAAAAGTCTCAAGGCCACAGATTTCAAAGAAAAATGCTCAAGATGACATTTCAGTATTGAATATGTGCATAGAAGATGGGCACCACTAAAAGACAGGCAGTGACTTCTAGACAGACATGAGAAAAACTCTTCACTAAGTGCTGCTTTCCTCTTTGCATTAGAAGTTGTTTTTTTTTTTTTTACTTATTTTTCACTACTTTTTGAAAATTAAAACATTTCAAAAGCTGAAAGGTACAGAAAAAATAATACAGTGAACACCTGTGAGCCTATAAAAAAGACCTGGCCAATTACTCAGCAACACCCTTGCCTCCCTCTCTGCCATCCTGCCTCTCTCTATAGTTTACCATAGATGGGCAGTTCCACAAATGAAACACAAGGATGTTCTATATGTTTCAATCTCATAAAATGGGGTCCTGCCGTATACCGAGTTTCCGGCAATTTGCTATTTTTTACTCACTTTGATGTTCTGGAAATCTCTCTCTGTTAATGTGAGTTGAGCTAGTTCACGCCATCGATCTCTGATTAAACCACAATCCTTTGAATAAACCACAATTATTTGAACTAATTATATACTTCCCTAACAGTGGACACATATTAGTAGCTTTAGTTGTTTACTGTAATAAATGATGCTAAAATGAATATTCTGGAGGAATCTGTCTCCTTAGGGACACTCACTGAAATCTTTCCAGGTCTACCACGAAAATGCCATTCCTGCTTCATAGGCGGGGGCTCATTTGTCTTTATAAATTAGGGTTTCTGATTTTCACTCCCAGCAGCAGCATGGACCCCCCTCATTTCTTCATATACTATCCCATTTTAGGGATATTTAATTTGCCTACCTCTGATTAACTAGGAAGATTGAAGATCTCGACTCCTGTTTGTTAGATGTACCCATTCAAAAATATTTCCTATCCTTTTCATACACATATAATTTATTTTTGCTTTATGATTTATAGGAGCAGGAACTACTATCAGTTCTATTCATTTCAAACATCTTCTCTTAGTCCTAATTATTTCTTCATTTTATAAACATCTTTGCACGACTGAAATTTGAAATTTTAATGCACTAAAATGTTCAATATTTCCTTTTAAGTTGGTGCTTTTTTTGATCTGAAGTTCATACAAAGAAGCAGGAACCCAAATGGAAAAGATTTTAGAATTTAATCATATAATATTAAAACTTCCTATATGAAACGAGTCATCCCAGGCAAAACTAAAGCTTAATGCCGGAGCAGATGTTCATAATCATAATAATGGCTCGACTAATACGTACCTATTAAAAACTGCCTTAATGCAAATTAATTTGTTTTTATTCACTTGTTAATTCATTCATTTTTACTTTGTTAATTGTTTATTTTCTAGAACATAAGTCATATGATGCCAGAGAGCTTTAACCATTTATTTGTGTACAGTTCTAGGCACATATTCCCTATGAAGATTCAGTTACTGACCAGTGAATCACTGTACCTAAAGATGATGCAATCGATGTGTGTACAAATTTGTGTGCACAATTGTTCATTACAGCATTATGTCAAATATTCTGACACTAGTACCTAAGTGTACAGGTGTAAGAGGTGGTCTAAACCATGTTCTTCACCTGAACCCTCCAGTATGGTACCCCTAAAGCAAGCACATGAAAGGTGGCTCATGTGGTTGGGAAACCAAATTTTTATCTTATATACCTTAAATTTAATTTTAACTAATCATATGTGGCTAGTGGATACCATATTGGATGATAAAGATCTATGGCATGAGACTAACACCAGCCAAAGTATTGGTTGTATTTATTTGAATTTTACTAATGATTTTATCATTCAAGAATCCTGAGTATGTGTGCACCCATGTGAAAACAGGGAGATCATTTTTTCTCCTGAGTTGAATTACAATTCACAACTAAGTCTCATTATGAAGTGACATATGAAATTTATAAAAATACATGAAAAGATACATGAAAATTGTACAACTGTTTATAAGAAATGATGCCTAAGTTAAAGGAATGCAACATTCCTAAAATAATTTTATACATGCTTAGAAAGTACCTAACCCTCCATTTTAAAATCTTTTCAATTAGCTTCCTATATATTTAGATTTAAAATGATTTTTGATTTATGGACACATAAAATTATATTTAAATCAGTATTCATTACACACAGGTAACAAGGTTATGTCATCTAAATGTCAGTGGTTGGAATTATATAATGAACCAACTTTTACCAATGTGAAAGCAAAAATAATGAGTAATCTGCCAAAAATGCATCTGTATCTCAAAACACAAACAAGCTCAAATAGCAGAAAACATAAATATCAAGTGCGACTTAAATTTCCGTAACTTTTACTAGACTAGAATTGAACTGTTTACATGGGTAGCAGGCATTCAATGACAATGTGCTGAAGGAATGAATGGCCGTAACTGACCGCAAGATCCCTCTCCCCCCTCTACAGCAAACTCCCTCCACGCACAACAGACTTTCCAAGGAGTCACCTGTGGGCTGGCGGTGAACTGAACAGGACCACCAGGTAACAGTGAGTTGAATACCTGCCTGTTGGGGTATACTTTGAAACAGTTCAAGTACAGAAAGGCTTGTATAAGACTAGAATGAACACCCATGTTTTCATGGAATAAAATAGCACAACATTTTATCGCAGGGTGAATTGATTATACCTGGAAGGAAGTGGCACTTCCTTCCTTGCGCCTTGGATGAAGCCTGGGAAGCTGAGAGACGACCAGGCTGGAAAAAACTGCAGCATGAAATCTGTTCATCATCCCAGTTTTTTCACACTTTGGAAACGGTCACTTACCTCTTTGAATATAGAATGGAAACTATTAAAATATTTGCATAGATACTAAAATACTTCATGGAATTTCAGAAGGTTCCTGAGACTCCATGAAATCCTAAAACTGTGTGTTTTAGGCCTAAATACCTAAATGCAGTTTAGGCACCTTTGCAGTTGTGCAAAGATGTTTATAAAATGTGCCACACAGAGTCTCACAGTTGTTAGAGCACCGTCACTCAAAGTAAAGGCAAATTTGACCTCAGACCCTCTTTTCTGGGACTTGTAAAAACATGATGATGAAGGTAAGTTGGTCTCGATACCCAGATCGTGTACTGATTGGCCTTAAAAGAGCAAATCTGAAGTCTCTACAACTTATGAAGAGTTTAGTGTACACATTTTTTCAGAACCACAGTATTGAAATGCACATGTGTTAACCAAATCCCACCCATACTGTTATTTACAGCGAGTAAACATTTGGTGACTGTAATTAAAATCAAATATGTACTTCCAGTTCCCAAATAACCACTTCTTTAATAAGAATAGCATATTGTCTTCATTATGGTTAAAATGGGAAAATATGTTCACTGTTCAAAATGTCACTGGAACCCTTAAGTTCTCTCAAGCAGGACAAAAGTGTTCATATTAATTAATGCTTTTATTTAAAAATCAAGACACATCATTTTATTCATTTATTCTTAATTTGAAAGAAGAAAAAAAAATCTAAATTTAAGCACAGCTGAATTTGATCATTTTCTTTTCTGTGGATGGCCATGGCATAACTAGTTTCAGAAGTAAATTCATATTTATTTGTGGGCTTGTTTACTTACTTATTTAAACCTGACCTTTTTCTCTGATGCCTTCTGTAAAAGACACAAGATGCTTGAGATGACTCATTTTCACTTGTCTACACATAAGCCCTCCATGTTTCTTAAATAACTTACAGCATAGAGGGACTTTCATAATAACATTAGTAAGAGCTCTGTTGGTGGCGTCTTACATGTTTACTATTTTCCTACACTTTACCTTCTGTATTGAAAAGGAAATGGAGGGCGTCCTCTGCTTCTAATTCTGCATATTGCTGGGAATGCCTGGGGTAAGCGTGCCAGGGACCCCTCCAGAGGTCTGTGCTGCTTCCACGGCCTGGCTGGGAGGGCACACCCGTCCGTCTCTCTGACAGCAGGTGCGCGTGAGATGGGAGGGAGGCCACCTCGCCACGCCCTGTGTCACCGGCAGTTAGGTTCTGCACACACTCTGCTGCTGTTCCCTTGGCCTTGAACTTTACTGAGGTGATGCTTACAGCAATAAGATGCCCTGTTTCAAATGCACACTTTTATAAGACTTGACAAATCTGTGACCCCATATGGACACCAGACCAGTCAAGATGTGGACTATTTCCCAGCAAGGTCTCTGGTCATCTGTTCTTAATGCTATTTTGGGGGGCTTAAACATCTGTTATGGAGTCTCAACTTGTGTCAAGAAAGTTCACATCTCATCATCAGGCCTCCATGATGTACAGAAACAAGGAAGGAAGGAGAAGAAGGAGAAAGGGGCCTGACTATGAAACTGTCGCTCGCAGACCCCTTGAGTGGACGGATAAAGCACACGGGCAATGTAAGAACAGATGTACCCCTATTATTTAAAAAAAATACAAAACCCCCAAGACTTCCTACCAGTTAATAAGATAAGAAAGCCAAGTTCTTCTGGCATGTTTATGGTGCAAAATAATAAGACATTATATTACAAGCAGAACAAATCTTTCTACAGAGCTCTTTCTATCATCCAGGTTGAATGGCCAGAGCAAAAGGGGATTTCTGAGGATCAGAAGAACCTGCCACAAAACATTCTTTTTTTTTAAAGTATTACGTTCAACAAATATTTTAACAGGATGAAGCTGTATTGTATTCCAAAGCTTCTAAGCATGTGAGCCATAGAAGATCCAATTTTTTCTAATTTCTTAAATATGGTATTTGGATGATTTTATTCCCTCAGGAAAAAGAAACACAAAAAGATTTGCAATAAATAAGGACTCCTCCTCCATAGTCTTGGCGTGAGCAAGGATGATGAAAGAGTCTGTCAACCATCAAAAACCGCTTTCCACTAGCGAAAGACTCAGAATCCTAGACCCTCAGTTTTAGATATTTTTTTATAACATTGTAATTAAAATGTTATGGAGAAATGTTTAAGGAGAAACGTTTGCTTTTCTTTGCCTTAACAAATTGATGTATGGTTTAGTTGAAGAACTTTATACCCGGCCCATCAGCTGGTTTTGTCAAAGAGCTCCAAGTCCAGCAGAAAGCTGCACTCTCTGAAAGCAATTACGACAAGTTCATCGCTCCTTCCAATCAATAGCTCTACTATAACCTGCCTCCAAATATTAAAGGATTCACATTAAGCCATTGATAATAATTTTAATTAAATGGTACAACTTTGGGCTTATTTAATTATTTTCAGCTAATAAAATTAATTAATATGACAAATACAAATAATACACCTCTCATGAGCTAATGCATACAGAAAAATAATAACAAGATCTGAGGCACAATTTTGGACAAGGTACAGTCATGGAGTGGAGTTCAAAGCTATCTGTGGGTCTTTACAAATCTTTCTTAATCAATTAATAATTACATACGAGGCACTTAAAATATATACATAGTAATATGCAATGGAAAATACCTATGGCCTCCAATTACTCTTGAAATAAATGTCTTCCAAAATAAGACCTGCCAGAGCTGACAGAAGCCTGATGCGGCCTCTGCTCAGATG
Source organism: Perodicticus potto (assembly GCA_963574655.1). NCBI lineage: Eukaryota > Metazoa > Chordata > Mammalia > Primates > Lorisidae > Perodicticus > Perodicticus potto. The sequence goes on along the minus strand of CAUYRH010163096.1, from coordinate 6,496 downwards.
CCAACGTGGGCTGCTCTCGAGAATCACTAAGCCCTCAGAGTCGCTAGTGCCTGGCACATGGTGGACTTTCTTAAATATCTAGGATAAGCAAAAGAACATGAATGAACAAATGTGGTCATGTTTTTTTTTTTGAGACAGAGTCTCACTATGTCACCCTGGGTAGAATGCTGTGGTGTCACAGCTCACAGCATCCTCAAGGTTTTGGGCTTAAGCGATTCTCTTGCCTTAGCCTCCCAAGTAGCTGGGACCACAGGTGCCCACCATAACGCGTGACTATTTTTTGATTGCAGTTGTCATTGTTGCTTGGCAGGCCCGGGCTGGATTTGAACACGGCAGCTCCGGTGTATGTGGCTGGAGCCCTAGCTGCTGAGCTACAGGCACCGAGCCCAGTCATGCATTCTTAGAAGACAATGCTAGACATTGTATTTCCAAACAGCTGCTTCGTGAATCTTATTTAGATGGAAGCCTGCATTTACTGAGAGGCTGTAAAAGAGGAAAAGAAAAACACAGGCCTTGACACTTCCTGGACACTTGGGTGAGTCAATTTGATTCTCTCAAGCTCAGTTTGCCAATATATAAAATGGAATAATAATAACCACTTTATACAATTGTCAAGACGAAGGAAAGGACTGCCCACACAAATCACGTAGCCCTGAACCTGAGCTGTCATGAACACACAGCCGCTTTCCTGCCTTTGCTTTTCCCATCCCCAAACAAGATGGCGCCACTGAAATTTGATACAGTGAAGACTGATCCTGACAGGCAAAGATCAGGTGGTGGGAACCAGAAGGTTTTGAATTTGTTTTTGAATTTGTTAATAGCTGTAGGGAAAGAAAGAGAGTGAGACAGAGGGGGGAAGGGAAAGAAAAGAAGAAAGGGAAGGAGGAAGGGAAAGAAGGAAGGAAGGGAGGGAGGGAGGGAAGGAAAGAATAAAAGGAAAGGGGGAGAGGGAAGAAAGAAAAAATTAACGCTATTGTGAGAGGTAAAGACATACTTCTTAGATCAGGTGACTCCCCAGCTGATTTTAAAATAAATAGAAATTCCATGGGCAGAGAGAAAAGAGAGGGCAGAGACAAGAGCAAGTGTCATGGAGTGCTGGCCCTTAAGGCTCCAGGGCCCCTGGGAGCAGGGGCTCAGGCATTTCCAAGATGAGTGTGGCTGAGATGCCGAGAGTGAAGTGAATGGGAGAGGTGAGGATGAAAGGCCTGGGATGCCACAGACAGGCCCATCGCAGGCCTGACAGGTGGGATTTAATTTATACCCTCCCTTTTGGAACTCTGGAATGTCACCACAGGATCCAGGGTGCAGACAGCTCCTAAGTTCCCAGGAAAACAAAGGAGGCAGATGCAACGGCTAAGCGCTGGGCCAATGAATGGGGATATTCAGAGTCACACAGGGGGGAATTTCAAGGAAAACTCCCCTGGAGTATACTCCAGGGGGAATCCCCTGAGGGAGGAGCTTACTGAAAGTCTGGCCTGTTCCAGCCATTGTAGGTACTGGTTGGAGAGAGACACTTCTACGTAGAACACAGGCCTGTGTCACATCACTCACACCACATGGCTTCCTGTGGGGACTGTACCACAAGTTCCTGCACAATCAGGACTTCTGAAGGCAAAATATCTTCAGAGGCTACTTCACAGGATCGTAAACAGGAGTAGTGAGTGTTGGTCACTTAAAGAGTGGACTATCTAGCCGGGCATTGTGGCCGGCGCCTATAGTCCCAGCTACTTGGGAGGCTGAGGCAAGAGAATCGCTTAAGCCCAAGAGTTTGAGGTTGCTGTGAGCTGTGACACCAAGCACTCTCTACCCAGGGCAACAGTTTGAGACTCTGTCTCAAAAAAAAAAAAATTGAGCTCTAAGGTCATATTCACACCCAGAGAACCCTTCGACCCTCCAGAGCTAAGGGGTGCTAGAGCAAAGGTCCACATGAACAGGTGTGTGTGAAAGGATTGACCTTTAGTAAGCAAAGAAAACTGGGGGAAATGAAACCCCTGTGAGAGGTCCAGCTGTGGTCAAAGGTATTATTGTCCCAAATATTCTCTAGGCCAGCCTTTGGGAGGATGACGCCCTCCTGTCCCACTGTCTGCAAGCCTGGCCCTGTGACCAGCGAGCCCCTTCCAGCTGGAGGAATCTTGGTTCCCTGCCCAGCTGACATAGGGTTGTGCTAAACTATGATCAGTCAAAGTGACTGAGCTGCTTTTGAGCAGAAGTTTCAGACGCCATCAGGGACTGTGCCATCTCTCCCTTCCACTTGCCAGGAGTCCAGCAACATGCAGATGGGGATGCTGCCTCAGCCACGGTCGGGCAGTAAGAGGACGTGGAGAGGACTGCCACCAACTGGCCATGGCAGAAGCACAAGGAGAGCAGACAGACCACCTCTGCTTCCAGTCACCGAGATCCCACGATTGTTTGTTATGGCAGCGTCACCTCGCGTCTCCAGATTAATATGCCAGGCTCATGGAATTTAGAAGAATTATCAGATAATTCCAATAGGACAGAGCCCGTAGCTGTTATGTAATCCTATTAGCTTCATGAACACCTTTCCAACTTTTCTCCAGTGGTGTTATCCTCGCCTTCCAAAACACCACCTGTAATTATTTGGGGCTAACTGCAGATGCAGCGAGAATGCTCCACCCGAGGGCTCCGAGTAGAGTAACTCACTCGGCCTACAGACTCTCCTCCCAGAGCAAGGAACAAAGGAGACAAGTAAATGTTATGGTTGCATGTTTATTTTTAATTTTGCAAAGTTCATTTATATGCAAATCACAGGTGGCTTTGGGGATCCAGGCAAGTTGCCAAGAAGATGCGTTAGGGCCTAGCGTGTGGGCAATACCATCTTGACTCTACTTTCAACATATTTCACAGACTAAAGCACTTGAGCCTGGAGAAAGATTTCAGATCCACTGCTACTAAGAAAAATTATTAGAGTTACTAGCAAAAGCTGAGATTTTAGTAGTGTATTCTTGCAGGGACAGAATAATTAGGAGCCACTGGTGCAAAACTGAGGCAAGGTTGTTTATGCAAACACAGACACACAACACAGTGACACATGGGTTCACGGTGACACATTCTGCCAGCTGTTCTAAAACCACAGCCACTGTGATCTGTATTGTTGCCACAATTATCTCTGTGTGGCATTTTGTTTTCTCACACAGTTTTTATTTTGTTTTGTTTCTTTTTCTAGAGACAGGGTCTCAATCTGTCACCCAGGCTAGAGTGCAGTGACATGACCACAGCTCCCCGTAACATCAAACTTCGAGCCTTAAGTGATCCTTTCACCTCAGCCTCCCAATGTCCTGGGATTAGAGTGAACCACCATGCTTGGCACCCACCCAGTTTTTAATTATTGGCTTTTACATCATTATATATATACACATACATATGTATATGAAGATATGTAATTTATAATACACAAACATATATTATCTATAAGATACAATATACAGTAATACCTTTTTAAGTTGACCAAGGGACCATAACAAACTGTCCAACACGTGGAGGTGGTCAACATAAGGAGCTTCTAATAATCAGGTGGGTGCATATCCAGTCTGTGAAAATTAGGTGAACTTAAGGAGGTGGTCAGTGTAGAGGTGGGCAACGACGGAGGTTCTACTGTAGATGAATAGATTTATAAAGTAATCTCATAACTACTTGCAGTAGATAATTTTATTTTATTTTTTGAAGTAGATAATTTTATGGTTTTCTTTTGATACTGAAGAAAAAGTCAGTTTAAGAATAAACCACTGATATAGACTAACCTGACTTGGTAATATTTGAACTCTCTGGACAAACTGTCTTTCTAATTAAATAATTCTACTTCACTGCATACCAGAGGTGATAGGTTAGTTTAATTTGGCTCCATAAGAACATAAACAGTTTCACAAATGTTGCTTCCACCATCATGTTCAGCCCTTAAGCTCTCCCCAAGGGGAGACTTCAGTGGGATCAGGGTGGTTTCATTTTGGCTGTGAAGGAGCCCAGGAGGAGAAACTGAGTCTTCAAGAAACTTCCTCAACAAGGGCACCATCCTTTAGGACAGGGGTCCTCAAACTATGGCCCGTGGGTCACATGTGTTGGTGTGAATTATATTTGTTCCCGTTTTGTTTTTTACTTAAAAATAAGATATGTGCAGTGTGCATAGGAATTTGTTCATAGTTTGTTTTTTTTTTAACTATAGTCTGCCCTCCAGTGGTCTGAGGGACAGGGAATTGGCCCCGTTTAAAAAGTTTGAGGACACCTGCACTAGGAGGAAGTCCAACAGTGTGACGTGGTGAGGGTCAGGGTAGGAGCAGCTGTCTTTTATAACTAAAACATAGGTTCAGTAATGGAGGGTGGAGACCTGCTGGCCACCCAATGTTGTGTGTCTACTGCAGGGACGCACAGCATCAGAGCACCTGCTTCGGACAGGACAGGGTGCCCTTGGGGCACCACTGCTAATGTGGGAACGAAAAGGCAGGCTAACTCAGTTCTCTCTTCGGAAGGCGTGTGAGAACTTGGGGGAGAATCCACTTTTTTGCTTCTGCTACAGAAACAGGGCACCATGCAGGCTTCGTTCTCCCCAGGCACACCCACCTGCCAGCACTGCCCTCACCCAGGACAGATACAGAGACCCAGGCCTGCTGCTCCAGAACAGTTCTGGGACCTTCGAAGTGGAGAAAGGACTGAGTGTAGGAGGTGAGAGCAGAGTTCACGGTATGTTCCAGAAGGACCCGGACAGGAGCCTGCAAGGAGGAGCCAGTAGGAGGCGCAAGAAGGAGCATCCACGCGCCAGCCCCCAGTCTGGCTCTACCAGGTCCCCGCACTCTCTCAGGCTCCCCTGAGCTCAGTTCTCATTCTGGTAAAGGGGGGACATCTCCTCACCAGAACGGAATGAAATGGAACATGTCCAGCAGCTGAGTCCCGCTGCTCCGCACAGTAGGCCCACTGAGTGCACTCCCAGTCCCCACCCCCATCACCACCGAGGTGTCTGCAGCTGAGTCCTGCTGCTCTGCACAGTAGGCCCACTGAGTGTGCTCCCAGTCCCCACCGAGGTGTTTCCTCACCCACTGTCTTCACCCATGGCTGCTCTGTGTATGGCACTGGGAAATAATGACCCATGAGAAGGTGTCAGATGAACCCACTTCAGTTTTGTCTTCTATGGATACGGCCCCAGGGATCAGTGCAACAAAATGCGACCTTCTTAGCAGGCTCTGATGAGGCATTTAGTATTGCCTGACCGGAAGGCTGTCCGCTGCTATTATTTAATAGATGAAGGGAGGGAGGAAGCTTATCTTGACGGGATAGCTTCCTCAGACAGAAAAAGTAATGTCTGCCAGTAATCCCGGAAAATGATCATTTGGAAGGAGCAATTTCCTGAAACGTCTGGTCTGCAGTGACCTGCTCTGCAAAGACCCAGTATACCAACCTCATCTGAACAGCTGTGGTGGCTCTGATAATACTTACTCCAGCCTCCCAGCCTCCATGGGCCACCCCGGCAGGGATTACTGGGGAAATGCAATTGCTGGGAAGGAGCAAAAGGCGGCTTATCAGCCGGAGTGGAAACACTGATTGTGTGTGGAAGGATTTCCCTCACTGCCAGAATGACTTGCAGGGAGAAGCCACTGCCCTTCTGAAGGACAAGCCAGGTTCCCTGAGAACAGAGGCAGAGACACATTTAGAACAAACGCAGTGGAAATGCACCCCTCTCTAAGCTCCAATTACTGTGACTACAGGGGTGGACAGGGTGGATGTAGACAAGGGGTTCATTCACCGAGAGCTCCTACAGGCCCCAGGAAGGAATGGGCAGCCCTCCTGCCTCCCCAGCGCAAGATCCTCCCACAACCGGCTCTTTCATTACCAGGGAGGCAAGATGTCCCCTGACTTTTAAGTAGCCAGGACACTGTCAAACACTCACCAGTAGGAACTCGATTTCTTTTCTATGCAGAGAGGGGAGAGACAGAAGGCACCAGAAGTTCAGCGGACACTGAATTTGGTAGGTAACTCGTGTGTGGTTCCAAAGACACACAAGGCAGGTGTGGGTCTGCTCAATGGCCTTGTGAGGGTCCCTGGGGACCCGGTTTGGGTCTTGCGCATCAGTTAAATCACTTAAATGGTCGGCCTTGCCACACTTGGCTTCACTGGTTCTCTGATTTTCAAAAGTTCCTTCTGGGTAAGGGGGTTATAGTGCTTCCTTTTTATTGTGGCAGAAAAACTTTAATAAATGGTGTTGAAAAAAACACCTGTATGAAGTAGAAATTGTCCCAGTAACATTAGTAAAGGATAAATTCTAGAAAGTGGAGGTAACTGGATGTAAAATTCTCACAGCAATTTAAAAGAACAGTCGCAGATGGCAAGGCTGAGGCCAACACCTAATGAGGACGAAAGCCTTGTCTGTGGGGAATTTTGGAGGATACCTGGAGAAATATTACACTGTGCATAAACCAAATTGAATTGTTTTCACAAGTGTTGTAAAGTTTCATATAGTAAAAGGTTTTTTCTACATGCACTTCAATTTCAC